>JBBMKC010063919.1:0-17474 GCA_037834085.1 Bipalium vagum | reverse complement strand
TGCAAGAAAATCGACCAGAATGGGCTAAAAGACATGCGAAGGTCATTTTCTTGCATGATAATGCTCGGCCCCATGTTATATATAACTTGACTCATATGGTTTAAAAATGAAAAATAGAGCCTTTAAGAGGAAGTACATGATAACAGACTGTCAATCACTGAGACATTAGTTGAAGCCAGTCCTCACATAATATACAAAGAGCTTGCTAAAGATTTGGATTTTTGATAATATTAATAATAATAATATTAATAAATAAATTTTCAATATGAAGAACTATCTTTCTTTGATCCTGTTAGTATGTAGTCAAAAATTGCAGAGTATTGGCCCTGCTGAGATGTTAGGACTGTTCACTTGATCTTCACCTTGTTGCTTCATATCTCAGCATCGAATAATAACAGTAATAGTAAAAATAATAAATATTTTCAATATAAGAATTTTATTTTAAGAGCAGTACAATCAAATTAAAGAACATGAAATCTGTAATAATACAATCAGGAACTCGGTAAATAACAATAACAACTTTCATATATAATTTTGTATTTAAAACCTGTCTCCAGTGTTGTAAAGAAATGAGAATTTTTCTATTATAATTTTTCATTACCCAAACATGAAGACGGCATTGGACAGAAACAACTTCCAATTAAAAGTTTTTTATTTCATTGAACAGGTTTCATAAATTTATTTATTTTATTTTTAATCCTTCCTCGTCGAAAATATATCACGATCAGTAGTTTCTGCAAGTAATTATTATCTTATATATTTCTTAATGATTTTCAATTTCTTTCTACAAATTTGATTATATTTTGTTATAATATTTCCCGTTGATAAAGTACTTCGAGCTGTCGAATATAATTTAGTAATTTTATTAAAAATTATCAATAATTATAAAAATAAAAATTTATAAATATTTTCAATTAATCAATTTAATAAATAAATTTAAAATATTGATAATAGATATTGCACAAATATTTTATTGATATCTTATATAATAGTTTAAATTGATTTGTTACATTAAAAAAATTAATTATTTCATTTTAAATACTTTTTAAAATAATAAATATTTTATTTATTATTTGAAAATTATTCATGGGGATTTTTAAAGGTAATTTTAAAACAGAAATAAATAATTATAAAGAAAACCGGGATGTATAATATGGAGATTTAATGTAATATTCAATGTTAGGTGGTTTTTGAAAGTTTTTGTTTTCAGAAAAATGCCTTCGGATATTTTTCATTGTATAATAAATAAATAATATATTATTTAAATAATATTATGAATACTGAATTCTGTAACTATTTAACATTATAATTCGTTTATATATGCAGTCTTCCTCTCTGAAAATGATGAAATTTAGAATTCAGTCTAAACAATTTCACTTCCGTCAGTTGATGGTTTTAGTCGAAAAATTTCTGTTCACAGAAGCCTAGAATGTCTTAATGTATTAAAAAACGGTTTGCGTCTGTAGCCAGCTTTCAGGTGATCTCTGACACAAGGAAGAATCTTGAAACCAAAAACGATAGTACAAAAGTAGTTATTTTTATAGGAGAACGTTGATATTTTCATTATTATTTTTCATATTTCTGAAAATCAGAAATTCATAAAATTTGAACAAATAAAATAATTTACTTTACTTTCATTAAATATGGGTCAAATTACAATTTTTTTTAAAAATCTGAAAAAATATGGAGTTGAATATGCTACATAAAATCTTAACAATTATTTTGATATTTAGTTGAACTAATTTCTAAAAAACATAAAAAAAGCTCAAAAGAGAAAAAAAACTAAACCAATTTCTTTCTTTTCCTTTGATCTGAACTATCATATGAACAAAACTAAAATGACATTGACATCTCCATGTTCTTTTGTCCTTATATTAATTATTTATAATTTGACTAATCAAATTTAGTATGAAATTCAGGTAGATATAGCAAAACATTTAGAAAGGTTTATTATTATACCCGAACCTGTATATTATTCGCTTAAAAGTATATTGTGTATATATCAGAAGATAATTTTTCAAAATATTGTAATAATTAAATCTTTACTAAGAGAAAAACTATAATGATAGTTTCACTAATTATTTTTTTAATATCTTTTTGAATGTACTGGAATAATACTCATGTAATAATGTAATTAAAATATATTTTATAAAAAGTTTTATTTTAGAACTTAATTACAAAATTAATTATTATAAGGTTGGTAAAAAATAATTGTTTTTTATATATTCAAACTTGACAATAATGATTTTTAAAAAAATTTGTTTGAACGCATTAAATTATATAACATTTGAAAGCGCAGAAATTGTTTAACATTGGTTTTATTTTAGTATTACCAATATAATCAATTATCAATATCAATTAATATATTACTAATTTCTAATTTATATTATTTGTTAAAGTATTTTAGGAATAAAAGTCGATAACAATACAAATATAAAAGCTAAAGGCATTTTGAAATTGTTTATTTTTTTTACCGTTTGCAACTGTCAGTGACTGATACGTTATCATAGTTTTCGATATAATTGAGATTTATATATATAAATATATTATAATATAATATTTTGAATATTTATTACACATCAAAATATTCTTTGAGATTATTATCAGTGATCCTTCTTTACACGATACTTAAACAGATTAATTATTTTAATTTTTAAAAAATCTTTAATTATGAATTTTACAAAATTTAGTAAGTTTAAAATAAGTTTAAGTGTACACCTAAATTAAATTATTAAAAAATAAAATAATAATTATAATTTCAATAAATTTTAATTCATGTTTTATTTCTGAGTCTATAATAAATAGAGATTTTCAAAGTTTTCTGGATCTTTAAGATATAAGAACTCCAAAATAATCTTTAAAATATAGGGTTTTCATTAAAAACCGTCATTTTGAAATACATGAAAACCATATTTTTAAAAGCAGATTATTATTTTACCACTTAAATGTTCACCATTTTTATAATGTATTTTGACTATATCGATTCATTTTTATCAATGGTATAGATTAAAATATAAAATGATAAGGTTTGACAGTTGTAAATACCATATTTAAACAAAAGCTCTAAATTTAAAATGACCTTTCTTAATGAAAGACACTTTATGATTTGATTTATTTCAATTTTGAAACCGTGGAATTTTTGCCTCAAATAATTTATTGATTTCTTGATGGTTAAAAAGAACAAGAGTAAATAGTTGGACCTAGATTATTTCTTTGTGAAAAGTTTAGAACTCAGCTGATTATCAAGATTGTGATAAATCTCAAAAATATATACATAGACTTTATCCATTGTTGTTGATCAGATATTCTCAGGAGATTGATATACGAGTTCTAATTCGATTTCTAATTATAAAAGAATTGAAAAGAGAAATAATTTAAATTAAATAAAGAAATTCTCACTTTTAAAAGTGAAAAAATTAATTAAAAAATATTAAAATATTTACATTTAAAAATAGAGTAATTTTTATAGAGTTATAAATACAGTAATTTTCCCCCATTAAAACAATTAGCGTGTAAGCTAATTTAAGTTTTTTTTCAATTATATAAATATTTACAAATAGAAAATCTTGATTTTATTTAATTGAAAAAAATTCAAATAATTTTAAGTTAAAGTGTTAGGTTGGTGCAAAAATAATGTCGTTTTACAGCTATAACAAATTTTACATTTGTACATGATTTGAATATCATTTTTATTTTTAAAAAAATTAAAAACTTGAAAAATAATTATTAATTTACACAGTACATGCCATTTTAAGAATTTCAAAAATTTATTTGCTTCTGACATTTTCTGATAAATTTAATTAATTATATTTAATTAACATTCTTATTTGACAAAATTGCACGCGAACGCTGACTACATCAATAATTATTTTATTTTTTATGTATATAATATTATTTTCGTAAGGGATTTATAAATAAATCTGTATAATTTTATTTAATATAAATGCAATTAAAATTTTCTCAAAAAATATTTTTTGTTTTAAATGTTAACAAGTCTTCGATACACATCATCATAGAATATGTGTAGTATTAATTACAGAAAGCTTTTAGATATGTTAGAAAACATTTCTTATTTCTGTGAAAAACCGAGTTTAAAAAAGACAACATCCTTTTAAAGTTTTCAGTTTCACATTTTCCGTAACATTGTTTATTGTTGCTATGGTAACAAGGATTTTTATATTATTACTTACTCTACAAATTGTTACTTCAGGTCGTGTAATATAATAATGGAAATAAGAGCAATTTTTCACAGGGACTAAAATGAAAATTGAGAAATTGAAGACATTTGTCGTTAATTAATAGTAAAGAAAAACGCGTATTATTTTATAATTAATAAATAACATGTTGCTGGTTATTGTCTCGGGTCTGCCTTGCGGATATGGTTTCTATTCATTCATTGTTTCAGCGATTATAAACCAGCAGATCATGAAAAATTATTACTAGACTTTGTTCATTCTATTTCATTAAAACAGTTTTTCCTCTTGATTTATTAAAAATTAAAAGAAATATTGATTACATTACGAATGTCATTCAAAGTAATTCAAGAATTAAAACAACAGTTTAACAATATGTAATTAATGAAACTAAAGTACAAACCCTAATAAAAGAAATCTTTGTAGTAAAACTACAGAATATGCACTCCTTAAGTTGACATATTAAATGAAAAAAAAATTATTCAGCTTAACTCTAAGTTCGTTTGGTTTATGAAAAGACTTAAACGATTCATTTAAAGAGCATGGATAATTTTATTAAATAATATATGCACCATAATGTTCGATAATATGTCGCCATTGATTGGATAGTTTCAAGATGGTATTAGTGAAGAATTCTGGCTGGTGTTGAGTAAATACATTCACAGATGATTTTCGATGTCTCTTAAATACTAAAATTCGTTGTCATAAAAATGGTAATTTAAAGGATCAATACCGTGAGAATATGCAATATGATTTTTAACATTAAATTCTTTTTTTTGCTTTATCCTCATTGCTACATGGAATTTGTTACCATTAATTATTGACTAAGTGTTTGACAATTTTTTATTGTAATTTAGCTATTTTAGTCATTTCATCTTTCAGTCAGCCAATTGAATAGAAGAAAGCGAGCAACGAATAAATATCCAAAGAAATGAAAAAAATTGATTGAATGGAATAAAAGAAAGTCCTTCCATTATATAGTCACTGAATATCAGAATATGATTTATTTAGGCAAAAATGGACGTAATAACATTTAGTTTCAAACAGAAAAGGCAGTTTTCATGGAAAAAGTATCATTATTTTTACTAATGGATCAAGAAAATATTCAGTATTATGAAATACTGAAACCAAAAGAAATAGCTACTGGCAATTACAATGGATATCAATTGTCAGTCTCATTTTACAAAAAACATGGTACAGGTTTATTTAAAGATTTCAAATGACATATGTCTCTCCACTCACCATGTTCATGAGAAATTTCTCCTACGGATTAAAACATGATTAGATCAATGATGCAAGAGCAGATATTCAACAAATATGAATATATAAAAAGTGCAAAGATGATTTTGTTACTTTGAAACTAGGTCAATTTCTATTATTGAATATATCGATTTACCAAAATGTTGGAAAAAGTTTTAATCAATGATGGAAATTATTTGTAATAAAAGTTTACTTAAACTTTTATAAGTGTCACTGAAAATTTAATCTTAACAATTATGGAATCATACTTGCATGCTTAAGAGTTAGGATTGCCAACCGATTGTTAAACTCGATATATAGATTTTTGTCTAATTGTAATACCTGATCACAGATTGAAAAGATAAAAAATCAGTATAAGGAATTTTAAAACTTATGCAAAATGAAATTTAACAGTTTAAATTGACATTCCCAATCGTTTGACAGTTTGGTTAATAATATTTTGTTGACCACCAGGTAGTTTTCTATTTTCTTTTGACATTTGCATTTTTCGACTTTGTTCTTCATAACGAACTGCCATTATCACATAACCGAGGTAGCAGAAAAGTAAACAAAAATACCCAGACGAAAAATATTTTCATTTTACAGATAATATAAAAAATGCATCATATCAAAAAATATTATGTTGGTTCAAAGGTGTTTATGTTCTGGGGCTTTGAAAGCAGTGGAATGATGAATGATGTTTTGACGAATAAAAAAAGTTCAGTTGCAAATTATCTTTTTTTTAATTAAAATTTATTTAACGAGATATTGATCATTGTTTTTAGTGGACATCTGACACACCTGAAGTAGTTCCACAATTCTATCTTCGTTATTTTTTGAGGATTTTGATAAGAAAACCTACATGTTTTAAAAGTTTCAAATGACTATAATCGTTTTCCATTAACACCATTGTACATCGATCGAAAGAAATAATAAACTGAAGGTGTCATATGGAGAATATATAAGAAGTTCCAGTCCAAAGTCATTTAATTTATGATAAGTCAAGACATACTTGTATTCTATTGGTAATTTTTATTGTTTTACTGTTTACTGTAAAAGTTCATTACTTATTGACGACCTGTCTCACCAAGAAATATACTATTATTCTGCATTTGAAGCTGTTATCGGATTACCATATCTCATTTTTCCAATGCCATTTTCTTTGTACATGATCCACTTTTCAACTCATAATGAATCCTGTAAAAAATGTTTCTTTCACTTCAGCAAAGAAATACAACGAGAAACTCGATCAATTACGTTTTTTCAGACAATACACATAGAACTCAGATATCGTACTTCTTTATCAAGCCAAGTGATTTTAAATACCTTCCAACTGTGGTGTGGTTATTTTTAAGAAATCAAAATTTCTGTGTGATAAATTATTATTTTCGACCGATATATTGATTTTGCCATTATGAAATGTAAATAGTTGTTCAGAAAAAGGTCCATTTTTAAGATTAATTTTAGCAACAGAACTTTTCTATACAATATTCATACATTAATGTTTTTTAAATGAATCTTTTTCAGAATTAATTGTGTCTTTCCTTTTTCAACTAATATTGGGTTATCCAACACATTATTTTAATAAAATTTTATTTATTTATTTATTTATGTAATAAATCTAAAATACATAAAATATTATAATTATAAGTAAAGGTAGCTTCGTTAAATGGCGTTTATTTAAAAAATAAAAGATTACTGTTCACAAGACTAAAATTAAAGGTAGCTTTGTTTAAATACATCACCTTATTTGACTTGATAAAGTTTATTTAGCATTTCCGATATATTTTGCTTTTTTAGCAGAGGTAAAATAAAAAGTTAGGCCTTCTGTATGGCTCTGATGCTATAACCGAACGTAAATGTCAGATTTGGTATAAAAAATTTAAATCTAGAACCTTCGAGATTCAAGATGGTTTCCGTTCTAAGAGGCCAATGGAAACTCTTGATGACGAAATAAAGTTCGTGATATAGTATATTTACAAATATCGTAAAAATCTGCTATCAGACATGTGGTAAGGATGGGATACTTAAAAAAGCTGGATATTTGGATTCAACATCAATTGACAAAAAAAATCATTTAATGCAAAGATTCATTATTTGTGATATGTTGCTCAAGCGTAACATTACCAATCTATTTATACCGAGACGCATAACTGGCGATGAAAACATAAAGCATATTAGCTCGTAAAATCATATCTTAACATACCATTTCTAAAATTCAAATTAAAACAATTTAAATTATTTATTTAAATTATTAATTTTTATTTATTATTATTTAAAATATTTAGATACTTTTGCACGTAGAATTATTATGTTCTGAAATACTTTATATAATGTACAATCTATCCTAATTATAATAACCTAAAATAGGCTTGTCATAGTCATGAAATATAATATTAAAAATCTTTAACAAATTATGCGAAAACCCAATATTATTGAATTTTCGTTAAAAATAATAATTAAAACACATTATTATTTATTATTGATTTTTATACAAAGGTTTATGATGGAAATATAGTAAAGAAAATTAGCTAATTTAAATATTATTAAGAAAATTATTTCAGAATAAATTACTAAAAAATTATTTTTAACAAAATGTTTGGATGCCATAAAATTAAGATTGTCAAATATATTTATTTTCCCTTTAATTTAAAGAGGAATTATTTGAAGTATAATTACATAATTTTAATTTATGATTAATAAAACAAAACATTTTAAGTAGGAAATCTTTTCGAAATATAAAAATTCTTTTATTTTTAAAACGATTGAAGTAATTTTGATTATTTAATCTCATTTTAATTTTAATTTATTTCCAATTTAATTACCTTTTAATTCAATTATTTCTATGTAAGTTAAGAGAGATGGCTTTGTCTAAGAGATCAAAACCAATATAAATAATTTAAGAAACCATTTTTATTTTAAAAAAAAATATTAAAAATGTTTGAAAAAATATTGAAGACATTTTAAAAAAATTCATTAAAAATATATTTTATTAATAAAAAATATTTTATTTATATATTTTTTTGAGGATTTTTTATTCGAAGCTTTTTACTTAATAATGAAAAAAACTAATATAAGAAGGGAAAATAATTTTGATTAACAATCAGGAAAATCTTTAAAATACGTTATTATAATTATTATCAATAAATTATTAATTTCATCTTTGAAGATATTTTTCTGATTAATAAGTCTCATGAAATTTAAGTAATTGAGGTTGTTACAAATGAAGTAAAAGTGACAGACTTCGGAGTCAAATAAAACGGAGAAATTTTATTTCGAATTTAATTATCAGATCATGCGAAGCCAATCATGAAAAGTATATATAATATCTATATTCAATTATCGTTCAAGCTCAGAAAATTAATTAAAAGATATTGATAAAATCTAATACGTGATCCGATCGAAAGAAACAATTAAACAAGACATCGATTTTAATATGAGAATAAATATGACAAAACTGAAAAATTAATTAATTATTCTGGTATTTTATTTTAATGTTTTAATATTCTCGGGTAACGTATTTAATTTTAATTTTTGAAGAAGGTCAGGTAATTTTTTTTTTACTATTTTCCGATAAATTATTTACGAAAATTAAAGAAAAAACAATTTTTACTTAGTCCCCATCTGAAATTCAAAGAAAAAATCTTTTTATTTAGAAATTCTTTTCAAATTGTTAATAATTTATCACCATAGTTTCTCTGTAGTAGAATCACTGTAAATCATTTGTATAATTACAAAATCTCTGTTATTTAGTTTAAATATTTTTTTCCAGTTAAACAATAAATTTTATCAGCTTACTTAGTAGGTAAAATGTCATTTAAATCTTGATTTATGTACCAATAGTTTCTATTATTATTAGGAATTAGCATAAAAAATGTTAATATTTGTTTTTTTATCATTAAATAATTTATTTGACTAATTGACCAATCAAATTGATCGTAATAATTTATTTTAAATGTACCAGTGCTACAAAGAAATCTCAATATTCCAGTTATAAAAGAAATTCAAAACAAAAATCTCAGATCGTAAATATTTTGGTTTTAACTCCTTTTGTAGGATATTCTGTCAAGTAATTTTACCTAATTTATTTTCACCAATTAAAATGATATTGTAAATTTTTTCAAATTTTTTATTTAACGCAAAATACGTTTTATGATACCAACAATGAGAACCTCGTTTTCATTTTTTATTTTATAAGTAATTAGAATGAAATTTTGAGTTGTGATATACATGACCTTGACCCAGAAACTGCAGTCTAATTGAAATGTGGTTTATATTTTAAACATATTTGTTTTACTGGATAAATTATATTAATAATAGTTAAATAAAATTTATAATTAATTAACATGTGTAATAAAAATAATTTGTGGACCTCTTGAAAAAAATAATTTTAATAGCAAAATAACAGAAAACATTACGTGACAAAAACTAACAATAACTTCAGTAAACTTTTCTAACAGTTAATGTTATTTAAATGAATAAAACTAATTCCAGAAATTGTTTGAAGATAATATTTTTTTTATTAAAGTAAGTTATATTTTTCATGTTTAAAAATTAATTTTATTAAAAATATTTTTTGTCATTTCAAAAATAATTTTTCATTAAAAAATAAAAAATAAATATTGATTTTGTGACATTTCAGTCGAAATAATTTACAATTTTATTGAATTAAAATAATTAATGTTAGTAAGATTTGCATCGCGAATTACTTTTCAACGAAAGCTGGCCAAGTCAAAAATTAGAATTTATTAACCATAACATAATCCAAGAGAGAGTGGTGAAATAATTTATGAAAGTGAAGACAGAAAACATTTTAATATTTTAGAAATCAAGTATAAATGAGATATATATAATATCGACCCAAAAAGGGACTCTTTTAAAGAGTATCTATTATTGTGGCATACAGATTTTTTATTAGCCAGGCTAAGATTTTCCGGTTTTCGCCTTTGCCCTGTTGAGAACGATGCTAAATGAAATGAAAACAATGGGTATCCCATTCATGCTTGATTCATATTTCATTATAATATTTTATAATGTATTATAAGACTTTCTATAAAAATATTATTTTTTTCATTATATATCAAAGTTACAATATATAACTTGTAAGTATAATATATAAAATATATAATATTAATATAATTAATATATATAATTAAATTTCGTTTTCGGAAGTTGTGCGACACATAAGTTAAAAAATATGAATGTGTTGTTATTGATGATGAAACGTTTAAAAAGTTTAAGTATATTGCCGGTCAAGGTTTGAACACACAGTAGAACACAAAAACATGTTCCTGAAGAATGGAAAGAGAAAGTAAAGTACAACATTTCCGGTTTGTCAGGTCATGTGCTCATGTGGTCTGAAAAGTGAACTTTACGTGATAACTGAAACAATAAATAGCCAAATATATCTGGATCAAAACTTGCTAAAGATACTAAAACAAATGAAACCTTTTCTGTGGCCAGATTCAGCAAGTTATCACTATGCAAATAACACAAACAAGCGGTGCAATGAGAAACAAGTCAATTTTGTTCATATATATTGTCCAATAGTCCATAACGTCGACCTATTAAGAAATATTGGTCAATTGGTAAAGGAGTACCAAAGAATAGCAGTTAGGGGATACAAATCATCGGGTAGTTTCAAACCATGTGATGGTGAGTTATTGTAACATTTTTGCAAAACCTAATGGGACCAATCAGACGGAAAGTCCGATCAGTAGCCTACTGTACTTCATCTAATTAATATTTTAGTGTTATGTAATGAATTTAATATTATATATTGTTTTTGTGAAATAAGATTTCAAAATAAAATAAATTCTTAAAGAATGACGTTTATGTGTCTCGATTTTGGTGTGTTCGCCCTTTATTTATAATATATAATTTGCTAAAAAAATTCCTAATTAAAATTATTAATCTTTAGAAAAATAACGCCCCCAGTTTAAGTAAACGTAAAGTGTAATATTCGGGAGCTTACTTGTATATATTAACTGGATTATTAAATTAAATTTCAACACAAATACGCCAAGAAGTTACGAAATTATTGTCCAGCAATTATTGAATTCAAAAATTGAAGATCAAAATTATTATTTTAAGAACAAGGGTATTTTAAAATCAACAATGTTTCGCAATCACTGTTCAAATAATATGATCTGGACCAAACATCTATCCATCAACGACTGTTATGTATGGAAATGCAATAATAAAGATTTTCCCAAATATAGAGACAACAAAATCTATTCGGACAGGATCATTTTTATTCAAATTTTCAATTTCTATAAATCTTTGTTTGGAATTATTATACGAATTTTCGAAAGAAGAGGCAAAAAAATATTTTCACAGGAATTATCAATTTGTAAACCTTCTGTTAGTAGATTTTACAATGAAGTACGGAAATTTTGTACGGAAACTTATTTAGAAAGAAATCCTACACGGTTCGGTTGATCGGGAGTTATCTGTCAAATAGATGAGAGTTTGTTCAGTCGCAAGCCGAAATATCATCGAAGACGGTCAACATGCAATGAGGTATGGGTTTTTGGAACAGTAAACACAAGCTCCATACATGTTTGAGATTACATTGATGTGGTGCGAAATAGGAAGGCAGAAACACTGATTCCAATTATTCGAAAATTATGCCGTGAAGAAACAATTATCCATAGCGATCAATGGAGGGCATACATGAAATTGTCATTATTAAGATTTCAACATAAATCGGTTACTCATTCATTAAACTTCGTTGATCCTGTGACTTCAGCTCATACCCAAAATATACAATCTTACTAGAATAAGCAAAAATTACAAGTTAAAGAATTAAGGGAATTTATTTATGAATTTAAATAAATCTTTATTTGTTCTAAATTTTTACCTTGCTTAATTTTTACTTGTGTAATCTTTTGAGGCATAATTTTTATGTGTTCCGATGATCTCTTTTAAACATTTCAAGTAAATTCAAATAATATTAAAATGATTTTATTCCTGAACGACCTCCTTAAAAATGAAAATTTTTAATTTTTTTTATAAAAATTGGTTTTGTTTTCTTTATTCTTTATAATTTTATTTATAATCATCATTTTTATAATGTTTTTGCTATAAGCTGGAAAATGTTTAAACACCTCTGATATATATTGATATCAAATATTAAAAAAAGAATCTGAAGAATAAAAAAAAATATAATTAAATAATTTAAGAAATCCATTTCGAAAATTAGCAGCACTTATTTAACAGATTATTTTTTTTATCATTTTGGCATTTTATTTCTCCTTGACATAAATAATTCTTTTATTTTTTAATTTTATATTTAATAAAATTTTGTCTTGGAAAAAAAATTTTTTCAAGCTGAGCGACAAGATGAATTTGAAGCAATAAGATTAATTAAATAGGTGAAAGAAAATAATATATACCTTATTATTTCAAGAAAATGCAAAAACTTATCAAAAAATTTATGTTTGATGACATTAAAGCAATAAAACTTTCATTTTTAATAGGTTAAGTGATTAATTGCTATATATATTTATTTATTTATATTTTTTCGCGATAATTATCTGAGAGTCGGAAAAGGAATAAATATATTTGGGTTATTTTTGACATTGTTGGGATATTAAAACCTATTATTTGATCAACATTATTCATTTCTTATTAAAAAGAAATTCTGTTTGCTTTAGGTTATTCAGGGATCACTATTTATATACTTCTGTCCTCATTTTTAGGATACTTAATGAGAGATTTTATCGTTTTCTAATTTATTAATTAAAAAGCACTTCCTTTTCTAAATCCACTAGTGGAATGCAGTCGAAATAAACATAGTGAACTTCAAGGGTGTAGACTATTAATGAGGTAACTCTCTTCTTTACGATCTGTCAAAGAAAAGTTTTGTTTATTTGTAATAATACATTTAAAATTATACCAAGTTTTTTATAACGTTATTAGACGTTAAATATTTAATTTAAAGATCAAGAAGAATTATGTCAACCAGAAAATAACATAAAAGAAAGCGAAAATATTAATTTAATATAACCATATTTTATACTAATTGTCTTTTATGAATAACAATTTTTTTAAATAAAAAAGAAATATTATAACTAATAAAAATTTAGATAAAAGCATAAAAATAACATGCTGTGAAGTTCCTTAAAATGGGTGTAAGAGAGAAGGTCAAATTAACATAAAATAACGTTTTGGTGGAACTTTAAAATATTTGATTCTAATATTTAATCGGAATTTATCAAAAATAATAATAAATGGATAAATTCTAATCAAATCAAATTATAACTGAAAAATCGAATCGAATATTATTAGGTTTTCCAATAAGTATTGTACTATTTTATTCTCTCTATATATTGTTATTAGCAATTGCTTTTGAAATTCTTTTGATTTAGTTATTGATCTTAATATTATAATAATCAATGTTAACTATTTTTGTTTTAGATATTTTAACTAATGGCGGAAATATTAGCAGGAGATCGACATGCGTTGTCAGCATGTATACCTTATGAATTTCTACAGTGACGTAAAGCTCATCGAAATTTATGCAAAGTAATGGGTTCTGATGCCGTGCACTATAATACAATCAAGGCTCATTTCAAAAGATTCAAGAAAAATGATTTCGATCTTTCAGAAAATCCAAAGCCTATAAACACTTAATCAAATAACTGACACAAAGTCAGATCTTTTATAAAAATTAAATTTTTAAAAAATTTACATTTATTATTGTTACAATTTTTAGTGAAAAGATGAACGCGAATTAAATAATTTTAAAAAATAAGAAGTTTACACTTCGTTATACATATTTGACATGGAAAACACAGAAAAGATACTGGGAAATAACAGAGTTGACAATTATTTGATTATAGTATCTGCGGTACGATCATCGAGTACTGGCACTTATTTAATTTTAATAAAAATCGAAGATCTTGAGATTCGTTTTCGAATTGATTTACTAACATTTTTATTTGAATATCGGTTCACCTGATTTCTCATTGTAAAGTCTAATGATTTATTATTATTTACCTAAGTATTTAAATTAGTCCGAATGAAGTTTAAAATCAAACTTTTAGATTAAATAAATCAAATTATTTTTTAACTATTTAACTATATTTTGACTTCTCGAAAATTATCTAAATATTGTTTTGTATAGGTTTCACTATTTTCTTTTAAATATTTCTAGTGTTCCGAATATATTATTCTTCACTTCTGAACTTTTTAGTGTTTGTTTCTTTTAGACTTTAATTTCTTTTGCGTTGTTTGGTTCTTTAGAATTTCGTGATTTTAATACTTTATTATAATGCCTTTTTTCAATGAAATACCTGTATTTATAATAATTTATCTTACATATTTTCTTAGTGTTACTATTAGGAGGACCCATAAGTAATCAATTATTTTTAGTGTGCAATGTTTTCTTTAGTCTAGCACAGACTATATAAACACGTGTTTTATTTTGTTAAATTACAATCATTGACCTTGAATATTGATTATAATTAAATTCAAACGTTTTTATTATTCTGAAAAAATATATAATGTATTTAAATTCTTTTTTTGTTTCGCCACTTAAATAATTGATTACTTATGGATACTCCTAATAGTTTTAGATTTTATTATTTCACTATAAATCTATTTTTAGTAATTTAGAATTACATTTTTTATGAATATTATGGTAGGTAACTTTATATTACTAATTAACTCTTTAATAATTTTTTCAAATATTATTATAATTAATAATATATTAATTATAATTAATCATCAAAATAATTTTTTTAATTAATATAATTTTATGAAATATTTTTTTACATTTTATACTTCATTTTATTTTTTGTATTTTAATATTACGTCATTCGGAAAGTGATGAGACATTTTGGAATTAATTGACTTAAAATTTCCTCGTTACTTTCCGAATGATCTAATATTTTATTTTTAAAATAATTTTTTATAGAAAAAAAGAAGGATCTCTGGATTTTATTTTTACACAAAAATAAAAAATATACTTTCATTAAAATTCCATACAAAATAAACTGAAATCAAAGCAACCAAGTTTTATTTCTTTATAAAAATATGATAAAAAAGATTTTTAATTTTTTGCACCACCTGGAAGTCTCCACAATACTACAATTGAAAATATTAAATAAAAGAAAAATATAATAAAAAATATAATATATAAAATTAAAAGAATATATTCCTGTAAAATTCCTTGTCAACAAAACATATTTAGTCTTATTAATCCTATTTATATCGGATTATGTTTTGTTTTAATTTTTTCATGTTATTTTCTCTAGTTATTTTTGTTATATAAAAGAAAATTTTCATATCACAAAAGCAATTTAATTAATTAAAAAAAATGTAATAAAGAAATTAAAAATGGAAAAAGAAATAAAATCTAAAAAATCTTAATTTTTTTTAATAAAACGATAAAATTTGTAAAATTATTTAATCCCGTTTATCAAAAGTAAATTAAAATTAATAATTTCCAAAGAGACTTTTCTCAGATTTTTCGATTTCTATGAGTAGATTTAGACCCCTGTTATCAAATTGTAAATGGGACAAAACCAATTTTCATAAGAATTTTAGTTACAATTGTCATAGGAAGTTTATTTTTTGTACGGTTTTGCAATTGAAAAATTTCCCATTGAACGTCAGTGGCTTTGTTTTTTTCAAATCCCCATTTAATTTATTCAATGGGCCATGATAATGAAAGGAGTAGGAAATATATTTCGTTTTATTATTGAAATATATTAATTGCATTTTTGAAAGCAATTTCAATTCAGAGGCAATGTTCAATGGAAAATCTTAATTGTACCAACAGACTTGATTTGGGAGGAAATTATTCGAACAACTCCCAAGAATATCCCGTACAATTTGCATTATTGATATACAATTTCCATAATTACGTACTGCTTGTTTTGCCTATAATCAGTATAATATTGAATGGATTCTGCTTGCTTATATTCTTTGATAATATTTGGAAAAAATCAATTCTCAGTACCCTTTTGAAGTATTTGTCAGCAACAGAGATTCTGTTCAACTTTTCAGGCTTTTTGTACGCTGTGACGAAAGTCATCGATTACCCTTCAATAAGTTACCATTCGAAAGTATTTTGGGTTGTCATATTACAGACGGGGATATTTTGCGTTTCTACCAGCTTGATTTGTCGAAATTGGACTATCCTGCTTCTTGCAACCTATCGATTTGAAAGTATATGTAGACCTTTAGGCAGTAAAAAGATTTACCACGAAAATACGACAGTTAAAATCTTATGGTTGACCTATTTCATAGCTGCTATCATTGCGTTTCCCAGAACTTTTGAATTTGAAGCAAGGTTCTGTGAGGGACAACTAGACCTTAGACCGGGTCTACTTAAATACCACTGGTATAAATACGGATATCAAGGATCGTTGATCTTCATCATTCAAACGGGAGCTCCGGTTGTCATTACAAGTATCCTCAGTATATCTGTAATGCGAGTGATATGGAAAATGAAAAAATACCGACATTCAATATCGAGAAAATCCAAAAAGTCAAATAATGCCGTGTCCGGTGATATTTTGATGTTAGTTATATGTTTCACGTTTTTCTTTCTGGAGACACCGTCATTTTTCAGCAAAGTCCTACAATCGTATCTCATGAAAAACGGGAAAGTGATAGAGGATCTTCTTTTGGCAACGATAGCAAATCTGCTTGTATACATGGATTCCGTAATAAATATTCTCGTTTATACCATTTCCAATCCGACATTTCGAATGAAATTGAAAGAAATGCTCCACATCTCAACTACCAGGTCCAACATTTATTTAACCGAATTGACCGCAAGACACGAGGTCTAAGGTCTGCAAAAATGCATACATGAGCTCTTTGGACATTTGATATCATGAAGATTTTCGTGTTTAAAGTAAAATTATTATTATGTAAATCGTTCATCAACATATTCATAAAACATTTATTCTGTTATTTAAAGATGTAAATCTATTTTCATTTTTCATTAAATATATTTTTATATTATTAGAATTTTTGTTCATATAAATCTAGTCTATACGGAAATAATATTATATTATATTATAT
>JBBMKC010063816.1:0-17477 GCA_037834085.1 Bipalium vagum | reverse complement strand
AAATTAAATTAATATTTTAAAATTAACTAATACATTAAATTAATGAATATTCATATCGGATTTTAAAAAGGACACTAAAATTTAAAAATTCAAAAACATGTTCAAATACTCACAAGTTCAATACTGAAAATTTTCCTGGATTTTGGCAAAGTTCACCAATTATTCGTCACATTATTTCATAAAGCTGAATTGTGTTTTATTCTGAAAGAGTTCAGGAGATAAAAATAAATTATGCATGTATCATCACTTTCCAGTCAAACTTTTTCAATTTTTGCAGACTTCAAAGATGTGTATGGTCCAGTATTATTAGAAATTTCTTGCGCCACAAAGGGCTCACCGAAGAAGAATCTTTAAATAAGCTCACCATAAAACCCATTAAACTTGCAAATTATGAAAAATTAACAAACGAGATAGGTCTAATAGATAAAATTAGTCAAGATGAGATGTTGCATTTGGACTTGACCATTAAAGATCGATTTTTAGATCCTATATAGTTACTTAAACTGAAATTCAATCTGAAATGGTGCTTCAAGAATCTAAATCAGTGACTTAGGAAAAAATTATCTAATAATTATGACTATGAGACCTCTAATTATTGTCATTTTTCGCATGCTCTTATTTATGGTAAAAATCAGAGTGAGCACTGTACTTAGTTCACAACATAAATAAAAAATCAAATTTTATATTTTAACAGATGTTTATTTTACATTAACAGTCATTTAAAATATAATAATCAATTTCAATATTTTTATAAAACACGAATAAACTTTCCCCTCTTTCAATACTTTAGAATGGATTTCAATTATTATTTATTAATTATTTCTTTTGGAGTTCCAAAATAGTTTTATCCTTTCTAAAGTTAATTAGAAATTTAGTAATTTAAATAAGTTTTAAATCAATTTGAAAGGCAAATAAAATTAAATGAGAAATGTAAAGTTACTTCATAATTGAAGAAGGGTAATAGAAATATTTCAAGCCAAGATCAAATAATGCACTTTCCAATTCAAATAAATGATATTTTTTGTGATGATTCATTTGAAAAATCAGTATCATTTTCCCCTTCGCGGAATCAATTATTTCCCTTTTACATTTTGATACTAAAAATTCTCCATAATTGTTTAATTTTTTCTATCAGATACATAACATCAAATTTTAATACAAAACAAATACTGACTTTTGGAGGGGATTCATTTTTGTCTTTTATAATTTCTTCCTTAGGAGGTTCACGTAAAATTGGCTGTGTAATAGCCTTAAATAATCTTTGTCTAAGACTTCCAGGATCAAGAGCATACCGATGCCGGACATCTATGTTAATGACAGACTTTACTTTATTGACAAAAATATTTTTATAGCAATTAAATGCCTTCATTTTATATCATAATATATTATTCGAAAATAAAACTTAAGCGAATTATTATTTAAACACAAGCTTTGAACTTAAAAATATTTCACTTATTTTGTTTCAAAATAATTATGTAATTTTAATATATAACTTATTAGTAATTTTCCAATTTTTAAAACTAAGTTCAAGAAATTTATTTGACCAATTTAAAATAAATATTTTTTCAGAATATTTTGTAGAATATGATTAATTTTTATTTACGTTCACAATAATAATTCTCAAAATATAATCAAACTTATAATTTTCTAAAACCTTTCACAATATTTTTCAGTATTTTAATTTTACTTAAATTTCTTGAAAATATAACTATGGAATTATCAACAGAATATATGACAAATAATTTCATTAATAATTGTATCTTATCTAAATATTAAAATTATTTTTTGTTGTCTAATATTAGCTATACGAAAGTCCAATAATACTTAAAATCAAAGTAATTGAAAATTATTTAACAAATTTAAATAAATCTTCATTATTTTAAAGATAATTTTGCTTTTCTAAGTTTTCTTGCTTGACTTACTTACCAACATCTGATGTCCGCTTCCTAGAGTTATTTAGAGATTACTAGTTTACTATTTAGAAAAGTTTTGACTTTTTTTTAATTATAAGTTAGACATCCATGACATTAAAATTTTAGTTTAATAGGAAAAATTTTTAGAAATTTAATTTAATTATATTCCTCTGATTACACATTTGTGAGGTTTTGAGAACGAAATTAGTCAACAATCCAAAACATAGTAATAAAGCTCAAAAAAATTTTTAAGTCTTGGTGAAAATTTACCAGTCACCTTTCTTACAAGTAAATACCTAATTCCAATTGTAATAATCTTTTATATTCATAAATTTATTTTCTGAAAAATAAATATTACATACTATATCGATATCTTAATTTTTAAAAAATTAAACTTGTGTTAATTATCTTTAAAAATTAAATCAATATAAAGCAAAAATATCATAAATATAACCTACTACATTTACTCTTTTCTACTCGATTTTTCATTATAAATCACTATTTGAATTACCCATAAGAAATTAAACTTCAATATTACAAATTCTATTTTATTATCTATTATCTCTTTTATTATTTATAAACACTTAATTTCTATTGATGGTTGGTTTTCTCAAATAGAAAATCAAATGATAATTAATTGCTACTATTCTTTTGGATTTTTGAAAATTAAGAGAAAACAAATGAAATTTAATATTTATTCATACTAAAACATCAACAAAAATGCAATATATTTATATCATCAAAATCCATTTCAATTTCGACGAACATTTTATTCAACATTAGCATACATTTCAAGAACTTGTTCCGTTACAAGAACATCGTTTTCGTCTTCACCTTGAGACCGATTTAATTCGACATGATTGGACAACGATGGTTCATCCACTTCGATGGAATTTTCGACGGACACCAAAGTCTTCTCTCTGTACTCTTGGTCGACTCCATTGATGTTTTCATTTGACGATTCAAAAGAGCACGCTTCATCATCGCCATCGATCTTCTCACTGGAAGAAGAATCAAAACCCTCTACTTCATTTTCAGCGCAGATTTCATTTGACGAATCAACATATGCTTAAAATTTATAGTTAAATAGATATGGAAATAAAAATAAATCATGTGCGAATTACTTTCAATAATTGGATTTTTGAAAAGAAATTGATCCAAATCTTCGAAAATCTTCTCGGCCTCCTCGACCCCTTTGCAGTTTTTGATATCGTTTACCAGCACTTGTACATCATTATGATTTACCTCAATAGTTGATTCCGTGCAACAATTGAGTGACTAAATAAATAACAAATCGAAAAGTATATTATCATGACAATCTATAAAAGTTAAATTGATTACATCGAGAAACAAGTCACCCAGTTTGGAAAAGTAGACTTTTATCGATTCACATTGATGATTGATGTTTTCCCGATTGCATATCGAATCTAGGGGAAGAGGCAAGCAGACATCATTTTTATCATCACCCAGAGTTACATAAAGCCCGTTCTCGAGATCTGACTCGCTAAATGTGAATCCTGAATGCCAGAGATTCAAAATCTGAGTGATGGTCGATTTGAAAAAGCTGATGATGGAAGATAAACTTTTGCGGAAATTTACTGGCAAAGAATGAACACCAGTAAAACTTGGCATCAGCATGTACACAGTACTATTTTCAGATTTTGACAAAAAAGCACATAAAACTGGTAGTAGGCCGATTATCATCGAATCATTATTTGTAAGAGTGGTGCTTGTACGAGAAGAATATGTTGTTAAATTGAGCAGAATCGTCCGATAGTTTTCCGTGGTCAATGGCAACTTTTTCATGTTTAAAACCTCGTCTCCAAATCGTGTGGTAAACGAATCAACGAATGAAGAATCGCTATGAGGAAGTTCAAAGAAAATTGAGTCCCACAAAAAAACTGGAATGCCTTCTTCACAAAAGAAAATCGATTGGTTTTTCAATTGAAATTCTGGTTTTCTCAACATAAGCTTGCGAATATCGGGATCTGTGAAGTTGGAACATTGAATAATGTGTGATTAAAAAAAAGAATTAATAAAATTTTTATTAACTAAATATTTGAAAAATTTAAAAATATTATATTTTTTAAGAAAACCTCTAATTTTCCATAATAAATTTTTTCAATAAAATCAATTAAAATTGTTATATTTAAAATTTATTATTTATTGTCATATTTAAATAATTATCAATTAATATTTTAAAAAATTCAATATGCAAATAAATTTTTAATATACAATTTTAATGTGACTGAAATTCGATCAATTTCTATAATTAAATATTAAATAGTTCTTGAAAAATAAATAAATATTAATCACGGAATATATTTTATCGAAAATTAAAATAAAAGCTGACTTAATTTTTGATAAAAAAATGTATTTATTATTTTTACTTAAAAAACTTAAAATCAATATTTATAAAAATTTCAGTTCATATTTAATAAAATCAATAATATAAAAATATATAACGAAAACAATCAATACCTATTATATTCATTGATTCTTTAAGTGACTCGTGCAAAGTTTTCCGAATATTATCGATTTTCTTTAAAATCTCTTCAACCTTTTCGGGTTCATCTTGCTCTTCAGCATCCTCCATGTCAGCAATCCGGTGTTTCAATGATGATCGATACGATATGATTTTTTTGTGATTACTTTCGATTTTCTGATAACTTAAAGAATCATCAGTTAAGATTAAGTTTGCATAATCGTGCAATGACTCCAACTGAGATGTGCGTGCAATGACCATTTCCAACTCGATCTTCTGTTTTTGTAAATAACTTTCGTAACTGTGAATGATAGTTGTCATGTTGAAATGGTTGACAACATCCTCTTGACTGAGCACTTTGAGGAAACTGGAAAATTCAGATTTTAGAGCAATGTGAATTTCGTATGTACGATCAATGAGAGGCACTGCAGAAGAAGTCGAATTCGGTAACACGTCCCCGAGCTCATAATCACGATACATCGCGTCCATCATGTCTCGATATTTAACGATAAGCTCGTTGGTCGTCTTACTCTGCATATCCAATTGATCTCTGACTTCTGCGTACGTGTCAGAGTTGCGAAACTCGGTGATTTGTGCTTGAACATCCTCTATATCGATTTCTTCTCCATCGGAATTCCTATCCATTGATATGGATAATATTTCAGTGAAATTCCCAATAGTCTGAAGCATTTTTTCAATGTCATCATGGAGATATTTGACTTTTTCGTACGAGATATCTTGCAACAAAACACCAAGTCGCGAATGGAGTTCACAAACCTTTTCACAAAACTTCGTTCGTTCCTCAATTAACGGTTCCAAATTTCGCAATTTGGTTTTGATATTACAAGACATAGAGGTAAACTTTTTGTTCAACGTTTCAATCGATTCAGTCAACTCATCGACCTCTTTGCAACAATCAATTAAGGTTACAACGCGATCACAGCTTTCCACGACTTTGAACCACGTATTAAAAATATTGTCACTTTGAATACTGAATAATTTCCTCAAAAATCGAACCTTGGAATTAAGAATAGATATCTCCAATGGAACCTGGAAAAAAGCGATAATTGTTAAATATCTTAAAAATCTATAGACACAAAACACAATACAACATAAACTGTATTGTCTTCAAAATATTTCAATATCGAATTAAAAAGTACTTCATTCATTTTTTCAACACTTGTCACCGAGAAATCGACTTCAACAGATTCCGTTTCTCCAACTTTGGGCAACAGACAATCAGGTAAATCCTGGTAATCATTTTTCATTTCCAAATATTTCTGAACTTTAACTCCGACTTTAGGTTGCACGAAATCCAATTGTGCCAAACATTGGACAAGACTTTTTTCTTTGATAATCACATCACGAATACTAGATTCATCGATCATATCCAATTCAACGTTGGAATTTCCGATTATCTGTATGATTTTGTCTTCGATCTGATACTAAAGCACAAATATCATTTCAACATCAACAAAAATCAATTCTCACTTCCTCAGCACAAATGCTATTAAATACCAATTTTAACGATTTGGCCATTGGTTTGATGCAGCTTAATGATTCGGGTAAATAGAAAATCGATTCTAGAGAAACCGTGTGATAAACCCCTGTGTCTATGACCTGGATCATGCCAATGTGTATATTTTTACCCATCAAGCGACATCTGACCAGAATACCAGACTTGAGCCGCCCGCAATAGACATGATTAGGTATAAATTGCTTTACAGCTCTAATTGATTAGAATTGATAATTTAATAAGCCAATAATTATTCTATTAATCAATAATAATAACAATAAAATTCTCACTCCAAGTCCCTTGTGTTTTGCTCCCTTCCCCACTTTTCAAGAACTGTTATTTGGTCTTGAACTGTGGGATCAATTGACTTGACCAATTGAAACCACATCTTGTTCAAATTTTCTAAATTACTCAATCGATAAATATCGGTTTTTTTCGTATTTTCACATTGCTGCAACACAATCGACATTATTTCTTCATTATCCATTTTGATGTTTTCCACGATCCAAACCTGATAGTGCAAAAAACTCAAATATTTCAATTATTAATATATATGAAATACTTTATTAGATCGATCGAAAAAGTACTGAAAAACAACTGTTTTTTCACAGATAACAAAGTTTTGTTGGAAGTAATCTTTTTCCATTTTAGCTTTGCTCAAAGCGTAAATAAGATCATCATTGAATTTGCACTTGTTAGCACATGGTGGAACTTTCGATATTTCAACAGCTTGTGGACCGAACTCTTCAATCTGAATCAATGATATACTTTATCCAAAAACACAATTCCAAATTCTCACTAATGGTTTCAAGTCGAATGTACTGTACTTTTTCTCACTGTTTCCAAAATCGATAAAAAGTACAACGCAGTAAGAATCCTGCTCATCAAATTTATCTTCAATTACTCGACACCTGTACCAATTTAAATCTTGGCTAAATTGACTTAAGTACATATGATCCGGTCCAATATATTGAAGGGTATCACTAGAATGATCAATAAATTAAGTGAATTTAGTTTTCAAGAAAATTAATTTTAAATAAATCAATAGATTTTCAGACCTATTTTAAGAGAACCATTAAGAAACCATCAATATATTCCATCTTAAAAGAAAATTAACATATGGATATATCAATGAAATAAACCCATTCAAATATTATGATAGCAAGAATTTAGACTGTAAAATGTAAAAATTATACTTAAAAGAACTATAGAATTACCAACGCGAATGAAAAATACTCACTAAAACGAAATTCTTACATAACATCCAAAATACTGATTGTGTAATTAATAAAGGGAATATCGTGTCTCGAGAAATAATCTGTCAAACTATCTAATATCTTAACTAATATTGATTACATTATAAATCCATACAGAAACCTTTACTATACTACAAATCTTAGATTAACTTGACCCACTACCTCTATAGTAACTTAAAACATTCAAGTTGGACCGAAAATAGAAAACTCAAAAATTATTTTCTTTCATAGAAAAAATTATCACTAATTGATTGAAAATTTCAAAGTCAAATAAACAGATTTTTAATTTTTCTAGTATTTCAGTAAACACCAATGACAAATAAAAAAATAACTAATAGACTAAATTTTAAAATATTATAAGTTAATTTTGTAAGTATATTTTGAACTAAAAATTATTAATACCCAATATAATATCAAAAATTTCACAATTATAGACGAATATAGATATAAGACTGTCTTGGGCGAAAGATAATTAGTTGATTAATTTTAAATTATTGTTTTTTTAACTATTTCATTATTGTTCATGCTCATAACATAACCAACAAGTCTATTTATAGATTTTTGAAAAATAGCAAATAATGAAAAGTAAATTTAACATAAATCCACAATAAATGATGCAAAATATGACTTAACAGTTCTATATAGAAAAAGAATTTTGTAATTTATAAATAAATTTAATAATAATTAATCAATATCAATTAATAAATTTTCTAAATTAATTCAGTTATAACATTACAACAAATAATAGATATTCGGACCTGCTATTTTCCAAATTTGAAACGAGTTCTTTAATCGACGTATTCAATAATACCATGATGTCGTCAGTCTCTTTAGTAACTGGCTGAACGTAAAATTCGTCCAAAGATTCAAAATGAGTCAAAATAACAGATGTATCTTCTTCCTTAAATCCGTTAGACTTTTCAGTAATTATTCTGAAATTAATAAAATTATCGATCAAAAGTTACGTTAATTTTTTTATCTTAAAAGTACCCATTCGATTTACACTCATCTGCTATACCTTCCACAATCAAATAGTTCCGATATGTGATAGAAGTAAAATCCAGGTAATCCACAGTGACAACTCTATCCATGTTCAACTGACTGTCACGCTTCTTCGTCAATTTTGCTCGATAATTACGATGGAGAATTTCTCGAGCCACAAGTTCGTGTCGAACATGATCGAGAATTTTCACTCCACTGACCACACATTTGTGTACCATTGGTGCTATTTGCTCAAGCTTTTCTGTCAAACTGACTATGTTCTCACTGGGCACCCATTCATCGTTGCCATAATCGATAAATATTACTTTGATCTTAAGTGATTATTAAATTTTTGTTACATTGTTACGTGATGTTCTCCATAAAATTGATTCTCATTAAATATATAAAAATAAATAGTTAATAATTTGAGTTTTAAAATTCGAATCTTTGTAAAATTGTAAAAAAAAGTTTCTCATCGAAGTACTCAATTAAAAATACATGAATATTTAAATTATGGGTGACTTGAAATATAAATCAATATTTTCAATGAAAATCAATTTTATATGTAAATTAACGACTCTTACATCTTTAGCTTTTTCAATAACTTTAATTCTATAAAATTGTTGATCATCATTGTAAAAAGTAGCGTACAATTTTCCGATAACGATTTCATCGAGACTTAATGGTAAAATTGTACCAGATTTGTAATCTTCGAATAAGCTCCGTAACAGGGATGTTAATACCACATTACTGTCTTTTTCACTTAATAATTGAATATAGTAAAATCCATCTTGGAAATGTGTAGTGTTGACAACGTCATCTGGTATTTCTTTAAGATAATGATGATCTGACATTAACAATCATAACAATTTACAAACTTTACCTTTATTATTATAATTACCATTACTAAATATAAAATTTTAATTTGTTATTTTTTCAAATAATTATACCTAAATTTTGTGACTAAGCCTTGATCAACATAAATTCTAGGTTTCAGGACAACATCACCAATAACTTTTCCACTGATTTCTTTGATAATATCATTAGCACATTTAATGTTTTCATCATAGTTAAGCATTATAACACTAAATCATAATTTAATAAAAAATTATACGAAAATCGTTACCAAAAAGAAGAACCATCTTGATTTTTTGATATACGCAAATTTGAAGGATTGCATATTTTTTTTATATAAGAGATAAAATCGTTCTGAATTGTTTAATATTAAAAAGGTGATTAAATTAAAATGAAAATAATTCAACCTCGTTAGAAGATATCTTCGGCACAAATATTTTTACAGGCATTATAAAAATTAAAAATGTTCTTAATAAAATCCGATAAAACAAATATTAACTATCATTTTCAAAATGAAGATTATCATTTTATAACATAAACCAAAAATGTGAAGGAAAATTATTCTAAAGGTTAATAAATTCATTTCAATAAATGATTAATTTAAATTTTTTAAAAATTTTTTAATTCAAAAACTTTCAAATTTATATTTGAGATCTTATCTAAATTTATTTTGAACTAATTTCTGTAGTATATATCAATTTAAAATTTAATTAAATTAAATAAACTGAAATAATTAAAATTGATAACAGTAAATTAAGACTTACATTTTTCTTGTTATACATTTTTCTTGTTTTAACTCACTCTGGTTATGAGTGATTGTCCTAAGATGGCTTGGTCCTGAACATGTATTTCAAAGTGACAATGAAGCCAATGAAGCCAAATTGGAGTCACTGAGTTTATCGGCAAAATTTATTAGGAGGATCATTGGGGTCCTGACTATATAAATGGTGACCTCGATGTAATCAGTTTAAGGTCTAAATGTTAAAATATTTACTTTTCATATTAAAAAACTGAATAGTAATGAAGATTAATCGGAAATGGTTTCTAGATAAAGAAAGTGTTAAGAAAGAACATTTTTCGCTCCATATTGTTCTTGAGTGGTAGCAGAAGCGACATAAACAGGCATATACCATTAGCTTGTAATTGCAACTTTGAGATTGTTTAACAGGTAAAATAAAATCATATGATGTCTAAGACGATTTTCCCTACTACTACTACTAATAATAAAAATAATAGTGGCATTGATTGAACTTTTCAATTGGATTTTATTATAAAAGGAAAAGAAAGGCAACAATGGCTTTCGAAATTTCTAAAGTGATACATTAAAATCTTGGCGTCGCGATTTTGATGTAAGAATTTAAAATAAATATAATAATGAACTCCGTCGAAGTAATTATTTTGTTTCTTTTGTCTAACTTTGTCTAAGCTAATCTTATCTTAACGAGGATAATTCGCTTTCAGTAATTATCATTCTTTCCGTGGTTATGCTAATGACAATGCAATAGGATTTACCAAGGGGCCATTCGAGTTTGGGAATCCTTAGGTGATCTGCAAAGGACCTAGAGGACGACCCGGGGATCCCTTGTGGCTCTCGATGATATCGTTATATTTTGTTTCCTTTTAACTTCACTTTTTTATGTGACCATCTGACATTTATCTTAAAATTATATAATCATGTCATTATTATTTATTTTTGTGTTTGATTTTGATTATCTTTTAGCAAGTTGATTGAAACTTAGTTTAATTTTTGTTATTCGACATTTGGATTATTTTGTTTTTGTTTTGTGTGATCATCAGGCATTGAGACGAATTTCCTGTTACGACAAATATGTCAGGCTGTTGTTTTGATTCGTTTTGATTCAATTTTAGGGTGCGAATACAGTATTATTGTGAGAGTTTTCATTTAATAAAGGCAAATTTGTGTAGCGATAATAGTGAACGAACACAAAATTGTGTACTAAGGAATTATTGATTTGTGAGGGAATTTAAATTTAGAGTGTTGTGATTTTGATTATTGATATTGATAAAACTTGAGTAATTTTTGATTTTTGTAAGTTTTGTGTGGCATAAAATTGTTTATTTTATTTTTTTTGAATTTGACTTGGTTTTTGAGAACTTCTTGTAAAGCCCGGCGATGTTTCAAGTTTTATTCTGACAGAAGAAGAAAATCTAATTCAGGTCAACAGAAGGGAGCAGCAAGTGATTTCCAAAAGAAAGTAATCAGAGGTTCAGTGAAATCAGTGAGTAGTCAATTAGAAGTAGGAAATTCGAAAGAAATTCAGATTCTAGTGAAATTAGTCAATGAGTATCCTTATAAAATATTGTAAAGGAAGTGAAAAGATTATAAGTTATGGATTATGATA
This sequence comes from Bipalium vagum, assembly GCA_037834085.1. NCBI lineage: Eukaryota > Metazoa > Platyhelminthes > Tricladida > Geoplanidae > Bipalium > Bipalium vagum. Next base: position 6,108 of record JBBMKC010063816.1, on the reverse strand, counting down.
TAGTGAAATTGTCTGTTAGAGTGCTTAGTGGAGAGCCAACGGAGTTCGCGGATTTTACGGCCGAATACAGACAAGTCCGAAGCATTGGGATATGATAAGGGTCGGATGGTGAGGAGATTAGCGATTCATTTGAGTGGGATGGTACAGAAAGCCAATTATGATATAAATGTAAATAATTATGGTTAGGCCGAAGTGGTTACCGATTTGACAAAGAAGTTGATACCGGGAGAAATCAGCAGGGTGTACAGGCAAATGTTTCAACAGAGAAAACAGAAGACATGTGGGACGGTGGGAGAATATGCTTATCAAATTGAATTGTTAGTCCAGAGAGCTTTTGGACAAAAGGATCAATGGAGAGAAACAATATAGAAAATTGTGGAGGATCAATTTTTCATAGGATTATTGTATCTGCTGAGAATGGAGATATGAATAAATTGTTACAAAAAGCGAAACCACCAGAGATGAATATTAAAGGAAACCCGCCGATTATTTGTGAACTTGGAGCTAATCGTAGAGAGAATAGCAGGACAAGAAACACGGAAAATAACAGTGATAATCGAGAACAGGTACCAAAGAAGTGTTATAATTGTCAAAGAACGGGACATTTGGCAAGGCAATGTAAAGCACCGAAGAGAGATTCCAGTTTGGTCCGAGATAGAGATCAAAAGATATTGTCAGATGTAGTTTGTAGAAATTGACACGAGGTTGAACATTTTGTCCGAGTATGCAAAATAAGGGTCTTTAGACACTGTAATAAGAAAGACAACTTCGAAGAGATATATTGGACGAAAATTCCACCTCAGAGGGACAATGTAAATATCAATGGAAAAGCTCAATTTTTAAAATGCAAACAATTGTAAAAAGATTGGCATTTGGAAATACAAAAGATAATGCTTTATGAGATATAAAGGATGAAGATGAAAGGGTAAGGTTGAGAATAGAAAATGATAAACTCAGAAGATAATTGGCTAGAGTAACTGGTTACGAAACACTAATCATGATCAGATCGCAGGACAATGAAATCAGAGTATTATCAAGGAATGATTCTTTGGAAGAAAAAGTGGATACAAACGGCAATGTTATTGTGGTATTGGTGGATATAGACCAAGAAGATCCAGGACGAATTCCTGAAGCTTTGGAAAAAAAATCACTAGAGCACTACGAGACAAAGACAAAATCATTGATCTCTTGAATCAAGTGACAGAATTAACAGTTACTCCAACGGTTTTAGAGAGATTTAGAGATTAAGGTTGTTTCATGTGATTACTTTACTAAGTGACCAGAGCTTATCCAATGAAGGATCAAAAAACAGAGACCATAGCCAAAATCTTTGTTGAGGAAATCATTTTTAGGTATGGCGCACAAAGGAAACTATTGGCAGATAAGGGAATTAACTTTATGAGGTAATTGATAAATGAGATATGCGTGTTATTTGAAATTTTGAAGCTCAATACGTCACCGTATGGACCGCAAACAGACGGGTTAGTCGAAAGATTCAGCGGGACTCTACTCAATATGCTGTCATCGTACACCAATAAACAACAAACGGATTGGGATTTGCACTTTCCATCGTGTTTATATGCGTATTCATGACACAGACCAGAATAAGGTAAATATTGAAGACAATTATGAGGAAGATTATGAAAGAGAGTATCAGCCTCGGTCAGAAGGGATGTGATCGGGGCCTTGTGTTACATTGAATATTGGATTACCAGTGGATCTTTTAATGGTGGAGACAATAATATCTGAGGATATGGGAGCAATTGATATGCAGAAGTAATTTTTACTTAGCCTGCAATGGTAAGAGTGGAAACTTCGAGAGAAGAGGAGTGAAAATGTGCATTAGACGTTTTATTTAAAGATTTAATTCCATCAGGAAAAAGATTCAAGACAGCAACAGAATTGCTTAAAGCAAAAAGAGATCAGAAATTAATGTTAATTTTAAAGATATACGAACTTCTATCGAAATTTTATTTCACAAAACATTTCAAACATTATCTATCTGAGAAATAGTTCAGTTTACGAATCAATTACTTCACAATTCAAAAAGTGAATCAACTTTCTAAGTAATTTGGATATGAAACTCAACTGTCTACTATCATCCGTCTTAAACATCAATACATACTTTACACATCGATTTCTATTCATAGTTATTGTCTGGACCTCAAAGAAGAAATGTGAGCAGACCAGTCTGCAATTTTTTTGTCCTCGTTCATCTTCGGCTTGTAAACTTTCATCTTGATATATTCCGTCAATCTCTTCATGAATACACAATACTGATTTACGTTATATCTTCGGACCCTCTTCTAAAAGCTGGCAAGACCAAAAACTTTGATTTAGTGAATCAATAAACAATTTTATTTGTTAATTCATAAAAATTTGTTCATTTAATTAGTGTTGGGTTAGCCAAAATACAAATCAATTTTCTAATATGGTTCCTTTGAAATGATAACGGATTGGAGAGCACTGCAAAGTTTATTTGGTTCTATTTTGCTTTCGCAGCATTAATACCTATATAAAATAAAATCTAAAAATAACCCTGTGTTATGATTGGTCTGCTTATAACACAGGGTTGTTAAAAATAGTACCCTTTGCGTACTAAATCTAAACACAACTACAGTTTGCACTCAAATTTTGAGATGAGATTTTTTCATTTATAGATGAATCAAATTTTTTGGTCAAATTGATTTGAGAAAACAATTGTATTTTGAATAAACTTATGTAAAGATTTTCAAAATATCTTGAAATAAAAAATTTTCTGTAGTAAATTAAGAATTTAATTCTTACATTTTATTTCATATTCTGTCAGTAATATTTATATCAAGAATATACTTTCTTAATTTAATTAAAAAATTATTACTATAAAGTAAATATTATCTTAATATATTGCGGACTTTGTTTTTTGCGATAATTTTTCACAGCTCCTTATTTTTTAAAATTCCATTTATAACCTTTATATAATAATTAAAATAATTTGAGTAGATGAAAATCCGAAAAACTTTTTACTTACAAAGCAGAAAATATTTAGTTGCAATGTCAAATTATAAAAATCGTTAATATTTATACTTGATATTATTTAAATAAAAATAATCCTACTAAGGACATTAACAAAAATTCATAGTATTACTAATAAAAACTAATCGATACTAATATGAAATCTGAACATTGTAAAATGAATATTTAACCGTTTATAAACTTTTTGAAGATAGCAGTATTAATAAAAAGACATAACGAACCATTACGATTGCATTTGTAAACGTAACTAACATTCTAAGCAATGCACAATTCAAAGAAATCGGTTGATATACATTGTGCTACAAATCGATTTCTTCAAGACATTAATTCATTTCGAAAATTAGATCCTCGGAAGTGTGGGCACAACACTATTCAGCAATATGGGAGTTTGACGGAGTCAACGATTCGGAATTTTGAATTTTCATCGACTGCGACAACGTGCTCGGTGGGTGCATCGGCTGAGGCATTGAGTTCTGAGGTGGAGGGGGGTACATCGATTGGGGCATTGTGTTAGGAGGATACATTTGTTGGGGCAAACACGCATCCTTGGGAGGTCCTGGTGGCATCTGGTCCATGGTTCCGGGCTGCTGGTAGTATGGATACTGTGGATACATGGGCGAGTTCATGATGTGTTGGTTGTAATGACCGGGCCCGGCGGGCGGCGGGGCCACGGGCTGGTTGTACGGGTTGTACATGGCCCCGCCTTGATAATTGTATGAGTGCTGGTACATGTTTTGAGGATAAAATTTACTATTCTGATCGAAATGTGGATTGTATTGATTGTAGCCCGGTGCCACACCAGGATACATGTTTCTCTGGTTACCCGGATACTGCTGCTGCTGCTGCATTGGGTTTTTATCCTGATGTATGCCGCCGATGGGCTGTGACGGTGGCGGCATGTCGGTCTTGATGGTTGGTGGATTCGGCATGTGCGATGAAGTCGTGGAGGCGTTAGTCTCGTCAAATTTCTGAATGTATTCCGAACTGTTCGCAGAAGATTGAGGACCGATTTCTTTGGCCATCTCAGAAGCCGGTGCCATGGAGCAGTCTTTGTCGATATCAACGTTTTTATGGCTCACTGCTACCGGATGATGATTCGGCTCTGATCTCATAAGGTGGCATTTTTCCATGTCTCTATCTATATCGACATTGACAGATGAAGTCGATTCTGGTTTGATATTGATTTCTTTATAAGAATCATCGTTTGAAGATTGCGGCTTCTTTTCCAAAGTTTCTAAAAATTAAAAAATTGGTCTAAATTGAGGTACTTTACATGTTAATTATTTATGTAAATTATGTTTAAATTAATAAAATATTGCTAAAAAACTTTACATTACGAATGTTAATTATTTTATCAAGAAAATTATGAATCTGTTGGACCATTGTATACACAAAAAATATAGAAAATTCATGGAGTGCTTATAATCATACATATAAATTATAAATACAAGTGATGTTTACAATCATATCCAACTAAACAATTTTGAGATCTAATCAGGAAAATTGTTTATTCAAACTTATTGTGATTGAAATCACTTTTGAATGATTTGTAATAAATTTATATATTACTTTGATTTTATTATTTAATAGCATAAATAATTAACGTAGCCAAGTAAAGATTTACTAAATTGAGCTACTTAATTGATAAATTTTATTTGAATAGCAAAATAGAAAATAATTGTCTTAATATAAACAACCTATAGGTCCACTTTGTGATATTACCATAGAGGATTGGGTCACATACGGCGAAGATTGGCTTGGATGCTGAGACATGCTAGATGGAAAATTTTGATTTGATAAGGGTGGGTGAGCAATTTGGGATTGAGGGTAATTATACTGATGCTGTTGAACCGGTACTGCATTTGAAGTATTTCCAGCTGAAGTAGTCTGATCAGCAATTGTTGCTAAATAAATTAAGTTTTTGTGCAAGCTTTTTAATAGATCTTCAGCTTCCTGGTTTTGTTGTTGTTTTTCAATAATAGCGTGAATTAGTCCTACATTTTCGTCTAAAATCTAAAATCAGTAATTTTAATTTTCACAGTTTAATTCTAGTATATACTTTTTGTATATATTGAGAATTTACAGGTTGGTCTGGTTTCACATTTGTAGGCATATAACAATTAACATTAGCCATAATTAAATAATTTTGACTTCAGCAAGTAACTAAAACAATCTTTTATTAAATAAAATTTTTGTGAATTTAATAACAAAATATCTTTAAAGAAATGGCAACTTAAAATTATTATTTGTATCTTATTTTATTTGTATTAAAGATAAATTTTAATTTAGTATATTATGTTTTAAAATATTAGGAACTATAAAACTTATTAAAATAACAAGCTTCATAACTTTTCTTTGAACTTAAGTCATTTTATAACTTACAAATCACCCATCTTAAAAATATTGCATTAAGCTATTTAATTACAGGCTTAATATCCAAAAATTTGTTAATTAAAATGATAACATTAAATTTTCCATTTTATTAGCAGTAAAATTTGATCTCGTATTTTAATAAATAGAATATTTCATTAATAAAATTTTATGAATTGTATTTATTTTCATGAAATAAATAACTCATTTTTAAAACTACATATAAATTTTATTTATATTTGAAATATAATTAAAATGAGGGTTTTAATTCTTTTGCATAATAAAATTTCTTTATAGTGTTCTTGAGCAAAATCCTGGTTGGTTGATTATTAAGTTAATTATTGCAAACAGGACGATGGATAAATTGATGAACCTAATCTTGAAAAAAAAACTGCATTATTTGATAATTGACATACCCTTAGATTTTTTTTCATTTCATTAATTTGTCAAACAAGAAAAAATACGTTTAAAATTTATTACTAGAAATCGTACATTGTAAACACATTACGAACAAATTTTAATAATTGGTATAGCATCAAGAAAAATCTTGTAAAATTCTGCATAAGATTCTGTTAGCCTCTGACTAAAGGCATCATTCATCTATTATTATTAATTATTATCATTAATTATTATTATTATTATTATTATTTATTATCATTATTATTATTATTATTATTATTATTATTATTATTATTATTATTATTATTATTATTATTATTATTA
>JBBMKC010063711.1:0-17479 GCA_037834085.1 Bipalium vagum | reverse complement strand
ATTATTACTGCATTTCAATGTTAATATATATATATATATATATAATTATTTATGAGTTATATTTTGGTAGTACTTAATATGTAAAGTGGCACCTCCTAGAGGGTGGGATTTCTTAAGAAAATCTATACTTATTAACCAACATGAGAATAAATTAATTAATGATGAAATGCTTATGGGTAAAGAATAGTTTTATAAGTCAATATAGGAAGAGTAGTGAACAGAATTTTTTTCTATATCATCATGAGATTGTACATGTGATTGTCAATTTAATACATCTAAATAGAGTCTATTTTAAGATATCCTATTTAATTTATTTAAGAAAAATATATAATATTTTGTACTTTTAAAAGAATCCTTAATCTCTGATTTTTATAACTCAATATGTTCTTCAAACATTATTGATTCTTAATTTAACCCTTACTTTTTGAACTAGATATTTTGAAAATAATTTTCAATGTTAATTGTCGGTTAAGTTTTATTTTATTGTATTTTTTATAATTAAATAATAAAATTTTTCTTAATTAATTCAATATCTTATTTGTTAATTGATTTATTTTATCTGATTTTATAAAAAATCTGTATGAAAATTAAATTAATCCATTAATTTCATTTATAATCTATAATTTAATGAAGATCGATTTATAAATGGGTTTAATTTGTTTTTAATTTGCAATGTAATTAAATTTTTAATAAATATTTCCTTTCATTGAACTTTCCTTGGAGATTTTCCTCATTTCAATACAAGACATGCTTTTCATAAGTTAATAGAAATTTAGAAATATTTCATTACAATTTTAATTGTACAATATTAAAATTTTCTGATTGAGTTAATTGAGACCATGAATTTATAAAGATACAGAGAATTTTTCATTTTTTGTCATATCGTACCTTCTGAATATTTTTCATTCACTCTTTTACAGGTAGTGTTAAAGTAAGGGTTATTAGCCTTCATACCGAATAAATATAAAATATTTAAACACTTACTATAAGGAATCCAGCAAAATAAAGATTATTTTACAAAAAATCTTTTTTAATTAAACCTAAGTCTCTTTTAAAAGAGAATATTTTTAAAGGCATAAGTGAACACCGAAAAAACTCGTCAAAATTATATATTTATAAATTAATATAAGACTTGGTAATTATTAAATATTATTTTTAATTAGTAATATATTAACTTGAAATTAGTTTTATAAATATCCTTAGAGAAATGATATTCACTGTGGATTTCTTAAAAATGTTCTATGTTTAATGCATCTGTCTATTATTTAATAATTTTGGTTTAACAACACATTATGTTACCATTACCATAGGAATATTAGCTTTACTATTACTGGCAATTTCTTCCTCGACCGATTCTTGCGATTGAAGGAATACAATTTCAATTATTGTTCATCAATGTTTGATTTGTTACGTTTATAACAGTGTTACTAGGGTCACTTTATCTCTTTAGTCTTTTGATTATTTTTTATTGAATTTCTTGACAAATATGAATTATTATTGATATTACCATGTAAAAATGCTTTGCATATAACCCTTTCCAATACAATTTTGCAATTATTTTTGAAATATTACAGATTTTTAATGGGGCCAGGTTTATGATTGATTTTCGATACTGGCTGAACTTCACCAAACAAGATCTTGCAGAATCTTGCTTCCTTTCAAGTATCAAGTTCGAAAACCATATCTTAAATTTTTTTTAATTTGATGTCTGCTTTCACATTTCCTGTTTTTGACGGACACAACACAAGCTAATAAAACTATATTTTTCTTCCGATTATTAAGTCTTTTAAAAATTAAACTGTCCCCAGAATTACACTAAGATAGATATTTAAAATAAATTCCGACTCCAATTAATATATCTACTTTTATTGGTTGAAAAAAGCTTTTTTTTTAAATCTTAGCTATTTTGTAATCAAGGTATTCCCTTAGTGAATTTCTGAAGATATAATACATTCTTGATTTCTGAATTGAACAGACTCTTTTACTTAGACATACCAAAAGTGTGTAATATAAAATATTTTGTAAAGTAAGACTTTATTTTAACAAGAATTTTTAACCATCGCGAACCTTTAATTGAAGCCAATCCTCTTTTAATGTGGTAGGAATTTTATAAATATTTAATACTTCAAAATCTGAGACTCAAAACCATTATAAAATTAACTGGTACAACTCTTTCGACATTCCTTTTATGTTAATTGTGAAAAAATAAAATTACACCAATTTTATGGTTCTATTATTCATAACTTTATTAACATTTAGAGCGAGCTTTATTATGAACCTGAAGATTCTTAGTTCAATTACTTGCGTCAATGTTGCAAAACTGGAAGCAATAGCCATCGACAGCGAACTCATATCAGGAGATCTGATGTCTGTCATTAAGTCAGCTAGATTTTATATTCTCATGGATTATCTAAGCGGCTACAATTTGAAAGATTTTCTGCGTAACATTTATTATTCTAACGCGTCACAGGAGTTCAAATCCACTCCATCATTTCCACACAGCCAAATCAGGTAGTACAATTATTCTCCATGTCTCGTTGAGATGGTTACTTTTGATTTAATTGTTTTATCAAAGTTTAATATTGCTTTGATATTTATTTAAAAATTAAGATAAATGGACTTTCGCATTGAAATAGTAACTTTCCATAATTATAAAATCCCTATAATTGATAGTGACTCGATCCATTTCCCGATTCGACCTACGTAACCTAGAGACATATAATAAGTTAATTAATTGAAATTTTTTGTTAAATAAAATATAAAGATGATGCGTGTTTATAACTTTTAGTATGTTATCATTAGGTCGTTTCGCATTTTATTTTAAATGGGTACAATTCTTACGTGATTTCGGAAGGTATTCACAAACTACCACATTGATTGGCCTAATTTGTCGATAGTGTTGAAAATTACTTTGAATACGGAGTCTAGTTTTGTTAAAACAAAGGTTTTTACACTCTTTAAAATAACCATTTTCAACTTTACACTTAATGTCATCGTCATTAAGAATATAAAACTGAAACATAACACATAATATTTCAATAAAAAATAAGAGTTTAATTTGATTAAATTAATTAAGTCATTAATTGTCGAAGTTGAGAAGAAAATAAATTTTATCCTTAAATAAAAATTCAAAATATAATTTATTATTATTTATTAAGAACTTTCTACATTTTTCTAAATAAGTAATATTAACTTATTATTTCCAGTTGATAATAAAAATTTTTAATATAATCAATTTTTAAAATTTAATTCCTTTGAAAATTATAAAAATTTGGAGATTATTTAATATTATTAATAATTTAAAAAGAAATAATAATTTTAAACCAAAAATAATAAAACGATAAATAATGTTACTTTTTGATATTTATAAAATAAGTCGCCAGTCTTATGTTTTTTTAGGTTTTTCATCAAATGAATCCTAATAATTCGTTGCATATCAAATAAAGTCTTTAATTAACGCAATCATTGGTTTTTCCAAGACTATTTTCGTTTAATGATTATAGAACGTCAATTTTAATCAAAATATTAGTTAACATAACGTAATAAAAACAATATTTTTATCAAAGTTCACTTTAATAGTAAATTTTTATAAAAATAAATAAACTTTTTGCAGTACTAGTTCTCTGTCCGTGACAGGCGAATACAAAGAAAAATTATTATTTTTATTTCCTATCTAATCCATACATTTTGTCTTTATCTAAAGTTGAAGGATTTTACACTTCATTAAATACCAGTTCAACATTTAAGTTAATCTTCCCGTTGCATAAAGGGACCCATTACATAATATCTAACAATGATTTTTAATGAGTTAAAGTTCTGTTAATTGCTTATATATGGTTCTGCATATTATTACTAAATTATTCAAAAAATATTTTTTGAAAAAAGTGTAAATTTAAATAAGTACAAAAAGATCAATAATAATTTAGAAAAAACAAATTTTCCTCTGAAACATTGGTTTTGTTTCATTGAATAAAATACTTTTATATTGGTACTTTTTGGTCAGGGATGATCAGAAAACCAACTGAAAACAATTCGGTTGAATAGAAATCAATATCAACTATTCTAGAGTTAGCTAAGAACTATAAAGAAATAATGGTTGTAAGAAAAATCGAAAGATTATATTTGGTTGGCAAATAAATCCTTTCAGTTTTTTATGAAAACGTCAAAAATATATTGATAAAAATAATTTTGATCAATTATGCATTGTCTTTTTTGATTAATGATCTCCTTGTATATTGGTACCAATTTCATTATATATCGCGTTTATCGATTTCATTGGGTTTTTTTCAAAATATGAGTTAAGAGACGTTACAAGTGACTCATTATCACTGAAAGATTTCCAACTTATAGAATTTTGCAGGGACTTAGATAAATGGTAGTCTGTAAGAATTAAGTCCAGTGGGTATGATAAATGAGGGAAAACATCCAACCCAAAGCTCAGTAATTTTTTCCGCATAAAGATGTATATGGTCTAGTATTATCGTGCTGTAAAACTACTCACTTGCAACTTGACATTTTTCGAAGCTTTCTTTGATTTTCTGGATCAATTTTGTAAATTTTATACAATACATAAAATAAGTGATCGTTGTGTCAGGTGGCAATAGCTCATAATAGATGACAATTTTGAAATCTCATAAAACTGAAAACAATTTCTATTGAGGTCTAATCTTGCTTTCAAATTGTTTGCGATGATCTGATCTCGTGAGCACCACGTTATTATAAACAACCTATTTTTCATGACCTGTAACAAAGTTTTTCATAAATAGGTAGCTTTGTTGATTTTTACCAGTGAGTGGTAGATTGAAATGAGTGCTGTTAAATATTGCTTCACTAGGTATTTGAAGCATCCACACATAAAAAAGAGAAACTTAACTTTTTTATGTAAATGATTTTCCATAAATGTGTCTGATATTTTTAGAGTTTCAGTTTTCTTTCTAACTGTTTGGTATGAATTTTCATCGAGTATTACTTTGACAATGCTTGACCTAATCTCACCATTGTGTTAAGTGTACATAAAAATTTTCAGCACAATATTTTGAAAACCATTTCTGGTAAACATAATCTGTAAGCATATTATCCCCATATACACGAAAAGTTTTTAAAAGCATCAGCAGTTCATTTACTCTTCTTAAAGTAAAACAAACAAATATAACTGAAATAAACAAAAATTTTTATTTATTTAAATATTTGACCAAAGTTGATTATTTAAACAAAACCATATCCTAATGCATAAAAAAGATCTTTTAAATTGTCATTAAAACTCATTGAAACTCATAAAACTCCAAGCAACAGTTTAATTTCATTATTAAAAATCGAATGAACGTATTTGTTAAGACAAAATAATTGATTTTTATTCATAAATAAATAAAGAGAATCACGATTCCCCAAAATTTTTCATAGAATTATAAATTTTAATTATTGAATTTATAAATTTAAAATAGAAATCCCCTTCGATCGAGCTCCACATTATCAAAATGACTTTCTTTGGTAAACTTTTAAAATTAAAAATAATTTATCATCATGTTTTATTGGTACACGTATTTCCTTTTCATATTTGTTTTCCTATTAAATTCTAATCTAATTATGACAGCTTTAAATTTTAATTATTGTGTGATTACATACCCCATGTCAGTGGATATCAGAAATAATAAATTTTTACCGATAAGTCTTTTTTACAGTAATAATGGTTTCTTAAAAAGAAAATTTCAGGTATTTATTAATTGATTAATTGAAAAATATAGCTTGAGTCAAATTAAAATATTAGGATTTAATGGAAGCGAAACTGAAAATATTAGTTGGAAGTATGAAGGAAGCAACATACATTCCATAACGAGTCCACCACATAAATCAAAATGAAAGAGTCAAAAAAATAACTTGACGATACTTTAATTTATGTACCTGTGTAATAATGAGCGTCAAAAAGTATATATGAAAAATTATTAGAAGAAAATTTATACTAATTTGAGAATAGAAAATCTCACTTAATTCTGGTAAATTTTTGAATGAATGAGCAGAGAATCTATTTTACAAATTAACTTATCTTTTAACAATAAAATGAAAAATTAGTTTTTCTCGTTGGATTGCTTTACCATTATTGTCACTAATTATTATTTTTTATGAAATTTTTATCTAAGGTGCGGCTGATAATTAATTTTAATACGATAACATATATGTAATGGGTGTTTTGAAGACTTTCATTTTATTTTATGAATGAAAATCATTTTTACAACTTTGAAATCACAGACATTGAAGTTATTTGTGAAACTTGGCGACTATAACGAAATTTAAATTTAATTTGTTGGTAAAACGTTGAACTATCATGTTTAAATTTGATATCAACAAATCAATATGATCAATTTTAAATAGTAAAAGATGATATTTTCTCGATATCGATTTTTAATAATTCATAAATATTAAATTTTCCTTTACATCAAAAACAGAACCAAACACGAACCTCTCGAAATATTTTGTGATACTAATCACAAGTTTACTTCAATTTAACTCTTGAATTTACCATTGCTGAAGGAGGTCGTATTAAGTTGTTTAGAAACTGAACTTTAATTTTAAAAAATGTTTGTTGAACAAAACTTTGAATTGAAAATTTACTATTTCTATGCCATGTTTGATTGTGTAATTTTCTAAATTTAAGTCTTAATGTTTACTGATAACAGTTCAACACAGAAATCTTTTTTGCTCTTTATAAAATGGCAGACAATTTAAAATGTCGTTCCTTTTTGATACCCTAATATATACTCAATTTTCTAATTGTCATGGTTATACAATTTAATTTTCTTATTATTTATTTTATGTTTTAAACCCTATATTGTTATAAAGAATTGATCTCACTCGTTCCAATACTTTTATAAAATATTTTAAAGAAATGTCAGATTGATATAAAAGAATTATATTTGCCTAATTTCGTTCTTTTTTACGGTGATGATTTAAGTCTCGTTTTGTAATTTGACTATTGATATATACAAAGCAATCAGAAATAAATTAGTTTATTTTCAAAGAATTGAAAGAAAGACTAAACGACTTTTTTACAGAAAAACGAAAGACTGAGATTTCCAGCTGTAAAACGTTCGCATTGATTTTCATCATCATATCGGCATTTTAAAGTAGTGGGAATAATAAAATAATTTCACGGTGATTATTGCTAATGAAATTATTAATTAATTAATTAATTAAAATAATAATAATGAAAATTAATTATTAAAACATTTTTTGAAAAATAATTTTTCAAAATTTATATTTATTTAAAATTACACGATTATTAATTTAATTTTTCTTTCAGTTCATCTTCCTTATTAATAATTATAATACAAATCGCCAGTGGAATGAAATACTTTGAAGACTTAGGTTTTACCCATCGAGATTTGGCTTGCAGAAATTGCATTATCGATATGAGAATGCATGTGAAAATATATCCCGGAGGATTAGTGACAACGAAGTTCAACGACGATTATTGCTCAATTGAATTGATAAATCAATTAGTTACGTTTCCATTGCGCTGGATGGCTCCTGAGTCTATCGTAGGGGTGAGTCGAAATATATATATTCTCTTGATGAAATGATAGGATTGATATTTTGAAGTTCACATGTTTTCTTTAAAAACTTCCGTTGATAAAAAAGTGTGATCTCTCAATTTTAGGTTATTGTCATTATAAGGAGTGATTCGAATAATTAGTTTGCTTGAATTTTTTAAAATAAGGACCTCACGCCTAAATTAACAATTATTAAATGTTTTTAATTTAAAGTTTTTAAAAATTATAATGTTACGGTTTTTTAAAATATTTAAATAAATATTTAAAATAAATGTTGGTAAATTTTAAAAAAGTAAATAATTTAATTTTAAAAAAAGGTGACGTCCAAGTTTGAAAAGTTTTTTTGAGTAATCGGATTTAATAAAAATATATTATTATTGTTTGATTTTGAATTATTACTTAAAATGACTACAAAAGAATATAACCATCATGTAGTCCAACTTTGTCTTATTTTATATTTTAAATTATTCGCAGATAAAAATCCCGTCAGAGTATTATAAGTATCATATATTCTTATATTCAGTAATCGATAGGTAATCAATATATACACAGTAGTACCAGGATGTAAGAGAAAACCGGATGTAATAGACTTCTTTTGAAGTCCGTCATCTTGTATATCTAGTTTATTAATGAAGTGACTCGGATATAAGAGACAAGAAGTTATTAAAGCTCTTGAAACGCTACGCTGCTATTACATGTTGAACTTGAAGTTGAATACCAGGAATTTCACGCTGTCGAAAATAGAGTGATGCAAACTATTTACTCTTGTCTATACAGTCAAAAATCACAAATTATTTTGGCTTACAATAAAATTATTGTGATAGTGTATTAAGTACTATTAGATTTATTGTTTCAAATTATCGTTATCAAGTTATTACATAGCTTCCTAAAGTTGGATATAAAAAAACCCGGATGTAAGAGAAAAAATCTTAATCCCTTACGTTCTCTTGCATCCGGGTTCTACTGTATATAAATATGAAAGTAGAGACGTGACATAAAAAATGGAAATAAATAAAATTTTAACAATATTGGAAGTGAAGCCATCTTGGTGAAAGTTATTTAGAAAATGTGAAAATTTCATATTTTTATTAATCAAAATAAAAGATTACACCATTTCCATATTCTTTCTTTCCTGATCACCTTTCACTATTTATGCCAGTTATGTCAGTCTTGAATAAGGGTGCACTCTTTAAAAGATACATTGTCCTTTTGAAAATAGTGATACATATCAATTTGATATTATAGAGACGATCTTATCGATAATTTGCAAAAATTTCAAAATTCTTATTTTGACTTATTGAAAACTTTATAAATAATATTAAAATAAGTCACAGCTAGCATAATAACTGCCCCCTTGCCTTATATCCTGCAATGCAATGTTACTTAGACATCAACAAGGAAACGAGATTACTCTAAATATATCTTAGTACAAATTTATTAAAGTCAGACAGTTTTACATAAATCATACTGTGTTATATGGCATAATCTGCAAATGTTCGTTTCGTTTACGATTTTTTTTATTTAAAATTGTAGAGAATACTTCTCAAAATATTTGTCTAAGAATGCTGAACTGTTCATCATTATGTTCAAAATCCTCAATTAAATTTTCCTTCTTCATTCAGATATAAATATATGAGCTGATGGACTTTGTTTTTATGGGAGACTTTTACTGACTTAGATTTCAGATACATTAATTCAGAACTATTGTTCATAGGAAAAGATTATCTTCTCCGTATAAAAAAGCTTTTTACTAAAATACCTTTTTAAAATTATTCAATAATTTCAAAGAAAATCATTAGTTTCTGTTCGAGCTAAGATTATATATTTTTTATTTTTTAATTAATTAAATTTTAACAAAGTTAATTAATTATTTAATTAATATTATTTTTACAAGAATAATTTTGAATATATTTTTAAACAATGACAATTTTATTTATTTTTATTTATTATTTATAAAATAATTAATTGATATTATTATAATTTACCCCAGTTCCTATTTTGGTGAAGTATAATAATTTAATTAAAAATAAAATTTATAAAATTGCATTAATTATATAGTTTATTTATTATTTATATGGATATACTTTATACTTTATACTTTATATACTCTTATATTTTAGTTTTAAGTATAGTTTTATACTTAGTTTATTTCTCACAAATTAGATTTATATTTAGGGACTGTTTACAATTAAATCAGATGTCTGGTCTTTTGCAGTTACATTATGGGAAATTTTTACTTTATGCAGTCTGATACCTTATGGATCCTTAACTAATGAAGCTTTAATTGATCTTATGTCTCACAAGAATAATACTCCTCGGTTACCATGTCCACAAAGCTGTCCAAAAGAAATATTCGATTTAATGAGCCAATGCTGGAATTGGGAGGATTCTCTAAGACCCAAATTTATGGACATTCTCAAATTTCTTCAATTCAAAACTAATTCTATGTGTCAAGCTCAATTCATCCTTCCCGCTCCTCCACCAGATGATAAGAACTCTTGAGTTTTCCATGACATCCTATATTGTAACATATAAGCATTATATGAACCATAGATATCTTGTTTCTCTTCTATCATTTATGTAATGGAATATGTGATAGTGCATCATTTTGCACTCTTGTTTAATGTAAATAGCGCTAATTTATAACTGTCGTTCTGGCTCATATTTTTTTGTTAACAGTTCAATAAATTAGCTTTTGAAACCTTTTCCAACTTTTGTTCACTGATTAACAATGAAAGAATATATCAAAATAAATTGTCTATCAATTTTCTTTTGTAAATTTAAAAAACCTTGAATTTTAAATTCTTCATTAAAACAAAATTTTAAAAATCCGAAAAATTATAATAAAAATCGTTAAATTTTTTATTTTTTAATGAAATAGATAAAATGAAATTTTGGATTTTAAAATAATTAAGAAAAATGTGTCTAAGTTTTATTTTAACTAATAAAATAATATTTTTGTTATTAGAATATTTCATGTTTTTATTAAAATATAATCCAAAAATTAAAAAACTTATAAATCTCAAGATATAAAGTGACTTTAGATGGTTTTTCATTGTCAGTTGCTAAATGACTAAATTCAAATATTTTCATTAAGTTTTATTTTAATAAAATATTTACTAATAATTAATAATTTAATCATTAATAAATTAAATCATAAATATATAATTTTTTATTTTATTTTATAGATAATATAATATTATTAAGATATTTCAACTTATATTTTAAGGTCTGATGAAGGTGACTTATATATCAAGGATGGTTATAAAAAAATATATAAAATAATATTAATAAACAATAATATTGATTTATTAATTTTTGATTAATTTGACCTTACGGTTTATAAATTTTTTGACTGATTAATTTTATTTATTTATTAAATATAATAATATCTAAATATTTTAATAAATGATTTTAATTAAAATAATTATAATCATTTTTGCATAATACGTTACACTTTAATTATTAAATTTATTTTAATTTTTAAATTACTTGAATTAACAATTAAATAAGTTAATAAAATACTCTATAAAGCAAAACGATTGCGAAAAAGTATTTATTTAGCAAAAAGTTACCCTGGAATTTTGTTATTTACCTAAGAATAAATTTTGTCTTCTATGGTTAAAAAAATATTTTCTTAGACTTTTTCGATGAAACTAAAATTGCAAAATCAAATGGAAAAGATAATAATGATTTAAAATGTTTAAACAAAAATTAACAAAAAGTTAATTAAAATATCTTTTATTATAAATAATTACATAATTAAAAATATTTTAAATTATTTTTCGTTTATAATTCATGCTCAGATTGCTAAAATAAAACTTTATCGTGAATAATAAAGAAATTAAAAATATTCAGTTTATAATGGTTCTCGTAATTACCGTATATTTATAATATATATAAAAATATGATTGCTTATGGAGAACATTTACAGGATGAATTTCTTGATAAATATTACAAAACGAAATTTTATAATATAAAAATAGATAAATTCCTTTTCATTCAGCTAACCTGTTTGACTCCTACAGTTATTTAAATGAAAAATAACAAAATAAAGTCATGTAAATGTAAAGAAAACTCTTAATATTTCATCTAACTCTGATGATTTTATTTTTGTCAAAGATATTATCTTTAAATTTTATTTATGAATCAAATTATTATGTTTATTTTCTGTTTTGATGTTTTATGAAAATATTTTAGTCTGTTATATATCTGCAAATATTTTTCTATTTCGAAATCTTCTTTGAAGATTATATTATATCAATCAAAAAAATTATTATTAATAATATTATTATTTCATAAAGAAGAATAATTGAAAAAAAATTACAAAAAAATCGATTTTTTAAAAATATTTTAAAGATACAATGAAAATTACAAACTTGTTTAAATATATATTTTTATATTGTTGAACTAAACAAAAATTAAAAACTTTTTATACCACCAAAAATGATATAAACAATCTTAACACGGTCAATCATGGATTCAAACCAAATAAGGCGATATTGTGTGTTACTCATTAGTTCATTCCATATTTTCTCCAACGTAGAGAATAACTGGCCAGTGTTAGTTAGTAGCCAATAATCTCGTCTTAAATTGAACTGGATAAGACCCCATACAATTTCTATTGGTCTCATATATCGACTAATAATTAAGTTTTCAGATTGTCGTTCGTGTTGAACAGGAAATCATATAATAAATTATGACAATCTGAGAGCGATCCTTTATTGAATATCTTTTCATAATTTAAATTGTAATGACCTAAATTATCTATTATTAAAACAAGATCATTAATATATCAATTTAAATATATGATATCATGGACATCATGGACCTCTTAAGATTTCTTTGTTGACTTGGAGGTATGTACAGGAACATTGTCCTGTTGAAATTGACCTCTATTTGGTAAAAGTTTGCGTAGAAATGACAGAAGACCAGATTTAAGAATTTGTTGAATTCAAAGTTTCACCTTTAACCCGATCAGTCATTGACAGAGATAGCATCCCAAATCATATAATTGCCTCATTATACTTTTCTAGATGTCGGCGCACACACTTAACATCACCGTGCCTAATGTAAACATACTCCCATCACTGAAGTCAATTCGAGACTAGTCATTTAAATAATTAATTTTATTAAATAACATTTTGAAACAGAAGACCCACTTTTATAGCAAAAACGGTAGACTATTGATAGGACTTTTATTAGAAACAAACATGAACAGATTGATCTACTTGTAAAAACTCTAGAATAGTTCAAGATAACCAAAACAGGTTGATGATCAATTATGAAGAATTGCAATCATTTATCAAAAAACACATGTGTAAAAGATTTAAAATAATATTTATAATAATATTGAATTCGAAATTTGCGCAACTCTTAAAAAATCAAAAGTAGTAAGAAAATAATGATATCATTATTGAAACATATCTTTTTAAGTCGCTCATGTACATTCTAAGGCTGAAGGACTTAGACTACTAGATATATTGAAGATCCTTGAAAAATATTTTGCACAAAAAATAATAATCCTATATATTAATAGGATTGAGATATCCAATTAGTTTAAATATTTTAATTTTTGTTTGCTCTAAATTAGATTAATTCGAAAAAGTGTACAAAAATGTGAATTTTTCAGTGTGATCCGTTTTGATTTCTTAAGAGATCTGCTAAGAATGAAATTATTAATCAGCATCAAGAATTACATTGTGAATAACCCCTCTCCCGGTAACCACTTAAATAAAGGATATAAATGAGGACCTAAATTTTTTTCAAAAGATGATATGGAGGATAGCATGATAACATTCCTCATTGAGAAGGAACAAAATTTCGTCAATAGAATGGTCAACCGGTGCATCAAGGTAGACGGTGGTTATGTCTCGAAATGAGATCAATGAGATTTTCACTTTCACGTATTCTTTCTGGATCAACGGTTTACTGCATTAATATTTTTGGGTTTTTGTTTCCAGGTAATCCATGAATATTGATATTAGTTGGTCCCAATGGCGACCTCGTGATACTATACTTCTTTGCTTATACCATTCGTTGTTACACATAAAAGAAACATTTTTTGCACTGTTTATTGTTTATTGATTTTATTATCATAAAAATATAATATATTGTATATATAACTCTATGTTATACAAAATTATTTCTCCTTTTCTATACAAAACCTTAACATCTTTTAATTATAATTATTACCAAAATAGAATTGCGAAACTGAAAATAATATTTTTAATAAATAAAATAATGACAAATTTTAAAAGGAAATACACAGTTTTCTTAAAATTATCAATTATTTTTTATTGATCGAGAAATAAATTAAGACATTGATTCTTAGTAGAACGTGAACGAATAAGATATAAAAATAGTAATTGAAAATAATTTGAAAGAAATTAATATAGAAAATAATTATTGGGAAATATATGAGGACTATAAATAAATAATATATTGGAATATTTTCAGATGAAATCAATATTTCTCTTTTGTTAAATTTACATTATTTTTACCACTTAACAATTTAAATATAACTATGAAACATGTCATAAATAATGCCCCAAATAGTTCCCTCTGTTAAATTTCCCGAATTCTTTTATTTTTTTATATGAATAAAATAAGAAATATTTTATAAAATAAGAAAAAAAATTTTTTTAATTCTATGTGTATTCCAAATATTCATTTTATTAACGATAATGTGTTTCACCTATACTGTCTCTGTATATTTTAGTAATCTCGATATATTTTTGTACTTCTTACATTTTCACTGGTATCTGTACAATAATAATTGTTTTTCTCTATATATTCAATTGTCCTACTCTCTTTTGTTGATTTAAATGAGAAATTAAAAAATATTGACTTTTTGCTACTCTCTAAGTTGGTGAGATGTCCATATTTCTGTTTTAATTGTTTTATTCACATTTCTTCACTTATTTTATCAAGAATTTGATAATTATTTTATTCTTTCCCTTATGGTGTTACTATTAATTGTTTATTATTTGTTAAATTTAGAATCTTCTTCTTAATTAAATCTTCCAACTTTGAAACAGAAAATCATCTTTGACACATATTTATTTTGTTATTTGATTTTATTTCTATTTTCCAAAGGAAAAGGTATAATGGCACACAGATTTTGTCATTTCTCCAATTGAAAATATCTTCATCAAGTTTCAGTAAAAGCTTTTTAAGCAGACATTTTATCACACACTCAAAAATAATGAATTTTACAAATAAGGAATTGACTTTGTCATTATCTTTAAAGTAAATTCATTTATCGTTCTTTTCTTTTTTATTTCTTTTTATATCGTGAATATTTATTGATTTTGAATGAAGTTTCAATAATACTTCTGCTCAAACATTAATTCTTAGATCGTTTGATTATATTCACTTTATATTATCGATCATGAATTACAAATTTAGATAGATCCTTAATTTTTATATTATTTTTAAAACAGCTACGGTCGCAACTTCTGCAATAATGATTGATCATCATCATTTATGTGGTTTTTCATTGAAATCAAATATATCATCTTTAAACTTTAAGAATTAAAACTTCGTCATTGCAATGCAAAAGATTCTTTATTTTGGTATTGTTTTAGATCATTTCAGTTACACTATTTCTCAGTAGAGTATGATTACATTGGTCAATATAATTCAATAATGATTTTATATTTCTCAAAGAATTAACAGATTCAATACACATGTAACAATAAATACAGAATTATACTGCAGCTATGAGTACTTACTCGTATAAAATAATATTAATAGTTCACTTCGCTTCGATTTATAAAAGTAGATATTATTACTTTTTTATCATAATTTATTTTGATTTGATTTTCCTTTTGGTGTGGAATGAACAACTGTGACAATATTGGGACATTAGATGATCATCTGTGGTTCGATGAAATAAACGTTTTAGGTAGATATTAGAGGAAGATAACAGAAAATAACCAAATTGTGCAATTATAGATTTTATATTATTTTAGTTGACAGCAAAAACTAGTTTTTATGCAACTCTTGTATTGATCAGTGATGTGGATATTTAAGAAATAAACAGGATGGTAAAGGAAAAATAGTTAAATAGAAAAGAATAAAAGCAATTGAATATGGAAGGTTGATGTCAAAATATTTTGATTGTTTTAATTTATGTTCTTAAAACTTGTTAATATCCTTATATAAGTAAAAATATTCATTAAGAATAAATTTTGTTTACTCAAAATTTGTTTTAATTGTAATTGTCAATTATAATTATCTTCAAAGTCATTAATGAAAACTTTTATTTATCTTTATACGTTGTTATCTCTTTTTAACTAACTTGTTGCTGTCAAAAGAGTTTACGTAAATCGAAATTGATTAAATAGTAAACAGATGTGATAAAAGTCTTTAGTTGTTACACTTTATCCCATTTTCTGATTTTTAAAATATTTTCATTCAGTGAATAGATGATGAGGACAATTGTGAATATCACTGATGTAATGTTGAGCGTTGAGGTCATATTGAGATCATTCTCAACCAGGTTCTCTCAGATTAGTAAACTTCATTTTACCTCCATTGATATTTTTTCTTTTTCGTAATTCCATGGTATCATCATTTTTGATAATATGATGTTACTTTCATATTCATTAAAAAACATCTATTTCAAATCAAAACAGACTTAAAATGTCTTGTAAAATGACGCCATGCAAAGTAATCTGAAGAAATTAAATATTTCTAAACAATATAAAATAATGCTTAGAAATATGTAAATATATCTTGGTCTTACACAATTCATTCTTCTCTTAAATTTCTTTTATTCTGATGTGAAAAACTCGTACAAGAGACTTGGTTACAGTCTTACAGTAGACAGTTTATAATATTTGTATTATTTGCATCTATATTTTGATATTTAAAATTGTATCAAGAAAAGATATTATTTAAACAAATAACCGATAAAAAATAATTAAATCTAATTTTATTTATAAGCAACTAATTTAATCTCAAATAAGTTCGATTAAAATGATACGTGCAGCTAATTTTATTTTTATTGTCATTAAAATTAATGTTAGGAAATTATAAGTTATTCATTGATATATTTCTTAAAAATTTTCAGACTATTATATGAAAATAAAACAAAAAAGAACATTTTTATGTGAAAATATTTCAAAATTATAATTAATAAATTTTTATCTAAACAATATGACATGGATTTACGGATTTTACGCAGTCACCATTTAATTGTGAAATCAATGAGAACTAAATTATGTCTCACTTTCTCATTATTAAATAATAAAAGCAGCCAGCTATCCCTAAAGCTTTATATAATTGTAACGTGTAAATTAAAAATTATAAAATTCAGATTTAAGTGAATTTTAATTGAAGACTAATTTTAACATAATATTTTTAATTTTTAATTTATAGTTATATTTATATTTTATATTATTTATATATATTAAATTTAATAAAATATTTTGTGCTTATAAAATTTTTATTTCCATTCTCCCAATATTAAATATAAAAAACACATTAACTTATATTTTATATTATTTAATATTTCGAAAAATTATAATGAAATAAAAACTAAAAAGATGAAAATCATTAATCATAATTAATTTAATAATTTCATTAGAAAAATCTCATTTCAGTGAATTACGAGCAACAATTGGGCATGGTTAATTAGTTATTTAATCAAACGAAAATAAGCCTTGAGAAAATTTAGGAACGAAGGCCCGAAAATCCATCAATGTTGTTTAACCCAGCAGTAATATAAGTTTTGTTTAAATATTACTGCTGAAATATAATTTTTTATCAAATAATCCTGAAATTTATTTAATTTATAATGGACAATTATATTTGCTTGAGTAGTCTGAATAATAAATACATTTTAAGACACATGAAACCTCAAATGTAATGCCTCATATTATTAAGGTTTATGGATAAAAATATTATATTGATGAAACATTATATTA
>JBBMKC010063604.1:0-17484 GCA_037834085.1 Bipalium vagum | reverse complement strand
AGATTTTTATTGTACTGGTATATATAAACTTGTTAATAATTGGCAAAAAATTGTTGATTCTGATGGAAATTATTTTGATTAATAAAGTTGATTTTTAAAAAATTTATGACTTCTTAAAGTATATGGTTATAAACCGCAATTACTCTTTTGGAAACCTAATATTAATGTCGCTCCAGTCTTCAAATCTCAACTTCTTGACACAATAAGGAAAAATAGTTTGTTAATTTCGACAATATTCGTGGAAATATAATTTTTTGATAAAAGGAAATTGAACTATAAAAATAAGGAAACTTTTGATACAACTGAATAAGATAGTAAAAATAATAATTAAGATAAGAGTGTACAATTACTGTAAAAAATGTAAGATAACAAAGCTATTTTTAATATTCTGACTAACACTGTTGAATATGGTTGTTTCTTTTGTATTTATTCGAAACTTAATAGGCCAGTTTATGTCAATATTTATTAACAAAAATAAACGTTTGCCTGCACCGTTTAACAATTATAAATTCTGAATGTAGAGGGCAAAGAAAAAATTTAATAGACACGATTAATATTAAAAATGAACAACAATAAAAATTATGTATACTCAGATCAGAAGACAATAAGTAGAAATAATTGAAATTTTTCTCGAATTGTCTGAGAACTATCTCAAATATAATTTAACGAAGTGATTATTTAAGAAAAAATATTAAATGAAACAGTCTCATATTTTACGTAATTCTGATAAAGAATAGTTAAAGAAATTCTTAATAGAATAATGTAGTTTCTTGAAAAACTTGGAAAGTAATAATAATAATAATAATAATAATAATAATAATAATAATAATAATTAATAATAATAATAAAAATAAATAAAAATAATGCTAGTTATTGCCGAATTATCAGTGTTGTTAGTACTATCTAAATATATTCAAATTTGAGAACCTCTCCTAAGTTATCTCTTAATTTAATATTTAAAATTATTTATATAATTAATCAAGGGGTTTTTTATATGTAGAGTCACGACTCTGATAATCCCTCCCATAGATGATGCCGTTAGACCAAGTGACTTCAAGTTGAGTTCATAATCGTGGAACATACTTTCAAAGCTTATGGGCGCTTTGGAATAGAATGTTCAGGATCATGCCTTCTTAAAAATATAATTGTTTATAGTCGCTTGACCTGGTGCCTCACATTTTCGAAGGGTTCAAGATTTAAATGGAAGAGCCAAATATATTTTATCATTTAAACAAAATCTATTATTTTTCGTCAACTGGATCATTTTTTATTTCACAAAATTTTGATATCAGTTTTCAAATAAATTCTGTGTTCCTTTAATTTTTGACATCTTTGCATTTTCGATTCCAAAGTTTTAAATTATTTACTAGAATTATCTATATTAAAATATCTACACATTTTGTTAAAAATTATGTTTAAAATAAGAATACCTAAATTTTGTATTAATAATATCATTATTTAAAGGGTTTTAGTGCAATTGCAATAAATATTATTCAAAAATTCTAATAACAATATTTGCTTTTTAAATTTTGTATTTGTGTTTATAGTTAATATATTAATTTTAAACTTAAAACTTAGCTTCAGTAATATTTTTATTACTTTTATAATAATTTATTAATTTAATAGTACAAATTAAATGTGAAGAAACAAAAACATTTTTACAATTAATCGTGTGACCTTAATTTGACAGGTATTATTACGAGATAAATATTATTCAACGTTTCAGGATATTTGTTTAAGCAAATTTACCCATTTAATGTAATATAATAATTATAAAATATTAAATAAATACAGAAATAACATATCAACATGTAGATTTTCACTAAAATAATTTTTAAAACTTTTGTCAATTGTCCATTGTTGAATAATGAATCATAAATTGAATGTATCATAAAATGAAAATAAATAAATATAAATAAATAAATGTACAAAAATAGGTTAACTTGAAACTTCCTTAGGGATTTTAAGAGAAAACTATAAAAATGAATGCATTTAATTCAAATTCCAGTTCAGTAATTGTACTGAATCTCAATTGTAATTACTCTAAAATAAAAATCATACATAATGTTCATTAATGGTTTTTTCTGATTGAATTGTTTAAAAAATGTTCATAAAATCAAAATAATTTTGAACCTTGCCTAAATTACTTGGAAAAAGATTCATGAACAAATGAAACTTACTTTCTGGTTCAAGAAACCTTGAAATTTTTCGATCTCCACGATGCGAATCAAACCACCTTAAGAGTTAAATATTTCATTCTAAAATTTCAAAAATTTTACAAATTTGCAGGAAATGTTATTTGTGTTTGTGTTATTGGATCTTCTACTGTAATTTTGTTACAAAACCATCCACAGTCAGGTGTACTGGTGTGAACTGTAACTTGACATCTCTTCAGTTCACCCAAATATGCACATTCTATCGTCATTTGATCAGTCTATAAAAATCTCTATTTTATAGAAAAGGCAAATATTTTATCACTTACCATACCTCTTCTGAAAGCAGGTTCTGTGTCTGTGAAAGGCGAAAAAAATTCACGACTACCACTATCTCCATATTCTCCAAATAATCCAATTGAAATAGGAAAGTCACACTCTGCTCCTAGCTCTGTTCCAGTCACTATGGAGATATTATATTTCACAATTGGAATACTATCTCCAGTTGAGAGAGCAACAGCCTCTCTACTTAATTCATTATCCTCATAACCTCTTCCAAAAAAACGATTATTAAATGGAAAGATATAATTTTCTTCTGTAACAATATTTTCCAACACGATCTAAAATTATATTAACGTATTTGACGGGGTTTAATTTATTTAATATATTTTTAATTAATTCTAAGAAATTTTATGTAAAAGTATATTTATAATTAAGGAATTTTCAAAATTGTTCAAATGATATTTCCGGTTACTAGGATATGAATCAATGTTTGGCCTGCTTATCACAAAATTTGATCTTTGAAGTAACCTAAATATATTTATTGTAGTTTGCACAATAATATCATATTAATAATATCCGAAACCAAAACTAGTAAAATCTTTTGAAATAAGTTGATCTTGAAAATACTGAAAAATTGCGGCTGATTTCCCTTTACGCAATCAAAGAATACAGTGGGGAATTTAGAGTAAAAAATATTCAAATTTGTGCACGAAATAAAAATATTTCTATAAGATATTGGCAGAAATCGTAGTTCACCTCCCTGAATTACTATTTTTTTCTAAGTCTCTAGGGCTCGTAGTTTTTGAAGATAAAGCGACCTATGATGTTTGCGTCGGGTGAGTATGGCGACTGTTTCAATAGAGACACGCTAACCAAAATCAAATCAGCTGTGTTACGTGAAGTCTGGTATTTTCATACTGAATGATAATTTCAAAGCAGGTAGTGTTGCTTGAAAGTTTGAAATCATATTCTGCAGGATTTGTAGGTATCTGTCAGAGTTGGTGGATTCACCGTCGTGAAGAATTTCGAAATACATGAGTGATTTCGCAATGTTGCTTATAACAATAATCAAAATTTTGCGATCAGATATTGTCCACCTAGGAATAATTGGACGATCACCTGTACTATCAATCCAAACACTGTTGCATTCTTTTGGAAGTACGTCTCGAATGTAAGTTTCTTTTTCATTGATCACAATAATATTTTCCCTCGCCCTTCTTTCTAAATAATTATTCCATATTTCTTGACAACTGACTCTGACTCTTTTGTTATTATAAGTCAAAATGCTAGGAACACATCTGGTGCAAATTGACTTTTTCCCCAGCTCTTCTTTCAATATGCAGCGAACAGTCCTTTCCTCAATGTCCGCGACTCTTAAAATAGCTGAACAACTCAGGTGGCTATTTTCCTCAGTCATTTCACTTTCAATTATGACATTCTCTTCTGCAGTGCTCGTTCTTGGTCTTCTCTAAAAATTTATGTTGTTCTCCTGTAAACTTCGGAAATCTACTGTAGTCTCCGAAATCTGACGATGTTCTCTGCTCCCCAATTTTCATCAAGAAATTTGTGGATTTCGGTAGCGGATAAGTTATTTCGTGTTAAAGTTGCAACGAAGAAATTTATGTTGCATTGCTTTGCCTTCATATTTCAGACTAAATCAATGAAAAAACTGTAATCGATTTATTTAAATTTAACTTTTTAACTTTCCATTCTTGTTAATTACCTTAAGAAATTTACCAAAGAAATACGAAATTTCAACTTAAATTATATTTGATGATCATATGAATGATAAAATATATTTATAATGTTTTCTTTTATAAGACATCTTTTTAAAATTTACCTTTGAAATTAATCCATATTTTTAGTAATCATCTGTTAATACACCATCTTCATACACTTCACATATTTTTCCAAGCTTAGTAATAGAAAAGTAAAATATGCCTCAAGGCGTGTTCCGATTTTCTAAAGGTGAGAAATAAAAAACGAAATAAATCAATTTATGATTGAAATTTAATCCATTTATTATTCTTTGATTTTAATTTTATTTAAAACAGAGTTAAATTTAAGTTAAATTTTTTACTGACATACCAATCCAATTGATTTTCATTCAATTTTATTATTCTAGTTCACGAATGTGAGCTTGTTATAACCTATGATATAACCACGTAATATTTGAGAAAATAATGAAAGGCAAATCAAAATCTAAAAATTATTTCTATAACTAATATTAATTGAAATCCTTAGTATTCAATGATTATTTAAGCAATAATATAGTAAAATCTTACTTGTTGTAAGCACCAAAATGGAGAGATTCCTTCCGTCAGCGATTTCAATTCTAAGCGGATCTTATACAAATACCCAATGATGGGCACATTTATCTTAAGAAAATTTTAATTAATTTTCCTGTACCATAATTCATTTTACTTTAAATTCGTTCATCGCTCCAGATTCAAAGAGCTTATTTTCATCCTGTGATCTTCCAAGAATTATAGGACCCGAACAACCCTCTTCCCCATATATCACCAATATTATTTCACAGTTTTGTGCTGCTTGAGTCGTAAAAACTGATACTTTCCAATCACCTTCTGGAAATTAAAATGCTACCTCTTACAATTAAAGCATTTATTTTATTACCTGTATAATAATCTTTTTCCACTGCCAAATTTGACAACTCAGCCGTATTCACGGACATTGGTTCAGATATTTCAAGATTAGTAAAGGATTGGCTTGACAATTTTGGTTTTGAATTGTGGATTTCCTGATTCCCGGGATCACCTTGGTACTGTTTATCAGGAATGAGACCAACTGATAAGACATTAATTTACAGTACACGGTTTTTACAATTTTGAATAGTAATAATAGTAATACAAAAGGTAAAACAATTTTTAAATATATAAATATTTTAAAGAAATCATTTATTTTACTGAACAAGAAAAAGTAAGTTTTATGCACAATACGAGTATATAAAAATCGAAACGATAACACTGAAAATTATTATAAATGTAAAATAAAATTTGTTTTTATTTCACTTCCTTTTTAGTAAAGTTTGCACATAAGCCCCCAATTTCTAATCCAAATTAATTTATCAGAAATCAAAATATACGCTCTGGTCATTTTTGGAAATAATAAAAGATGAGATCAAGCTGAATTGTCAAAGCACTTAAAACTTCTTTCGGAATGTACAAGCCTATTCCGATAAAATAAACATTGTGAACACATATCAAGCTCTTCAGAAAAAACAATATGCTCACTCAGCGTAAAAGAGACAAAGTGATTTTGACTTGAAATGGTAGTTACAATTGATGAACTGAAAGGTTTCTGGTGGTCTGTAAAACTTTAAATTCATAAACCATAAAATTTATTCAATCTAATATTAACCGAACGTACTTCAATGAACACTAATTAAGTATAGAATAATGAGAGACTGGTTTTCTTCATAATGATATATTAAATATTTCTCATTAAACTTGTTTAGCATTTCTCTTCAGAAATTCAAAGTAAATATAATTACCATTTTAATGTACCACTACCTATCACTTCATAAAGAAATTGGTAATGCTTAACATACTTTTGACTACCTGTGAATAAGTATAAGAATGTCGTACTTACTCAAATTAACTGAAACTAAATTATTACATTGAGTTTTTTAATTCTAGAACTGTAGGAACAATAAAAAAATATTTTCATAATTTATTTAAAATGGAAATATTGCCATTAAAAAGACTTAAATTACATTTAATAACTTCTGGATAAAAGTTGATATTTTTGTTGCCAGCATCAACTGTTGGATTCACCATACCATCAGGACTCATTCCTACGTAAATTCCTCGGTTTTCAATGGATTGTAGAGTGACATAACCATGTTCTTTATATCTTTCAATTTTAAATAAGCAATCCTTTTCTCCAGAACCCTAAATAGTAATCATCTTTGTGCATTAAGAATAGAAATTATATTGTTTAATTTTAATTAATTATTCAATTTTCATGTACAAAATCTATAATACTCTTGTGACTTGTTAGCTGAAATAAAACTCTGATCAGCATAATATATTTTTCATTGTATTATAATTATCTTCTGAAGATGTTTAAATTGGTTATGTCCTCTTGAAGTTTAACCAAAAACCTGATAAATGAAGCAACCAAGATAACAATTTTGCTAAAATAAGCCAAATAAAATATTCAATTATATTCTAAATATTAAGAAATTCGAAAAAATGAATGAAGTTTCGATACATAAATAATTTTAATATTTTGACAATCATTCATTCATGGGTTATAATCTTGACAAAGATGATTTTACGCTCTATAGAATTGTTAATTGAAGAATTTCTTCATGTGGAAAATTTCATTTCTTTTTCTTTAGAGGTGTTTTTTAGGACAATTTTAGAATTAACTTTTGTCATTGCAAATGCTACATTTAAAATAATTTTCATTTGATAAATTAGTTGCTTTTCTTTGACTTCTGCTAAATCTCATACAGATGCATTAGTTGAGAAATATTTTTTGGAATCTGTGTTTGGATTGTGCGGTAGCAGTTCATAATGGATGACTCCTTATAATCATATCATTAGACAGTGACACTTTTCATGAATGAAGTCCACCCTTGAGGGTCTGTAAAGAAATCTCACTTGCCTTACCCTTGAATCTTTTTCTAAGAACATTATCGTACTGGATCCATTTATCATTACCCAGCATAATCTGCTTTAAAGAAATAAGATACTCATTTCTTTTTAGCAGATAATCGCAGAATGATACACGAAAAATTTGATTCTTCTCTATTACCTTATAAGGAACTCAAATATCGTAGTGGCTGAAGAATCTCAGTTTATATATATTATCATGAATGGTTTTGCATGATATTTGGAGTACTTCTGCCAATTCAAAAATAACTTCTCAGGAATCAGAAGTTGACAAGATTTTTAACTAAATTAATTTTTTTTCTCAAGGTTAAATGGGTTTATCAAAAAGAAGACTTGCTTCATACTTTTCAGTGTGTTACATGAACATAAACGATATGATTAAGTTCAAGAGAAGGAATGTTACAATATTTGAAAACATTAACGTAAATTTTGAATTTAATTTATGGAGTGATCTGCAAAGTACATGAAGCTTTTCATAACTAATTAAAATTATAAAACCACATTTTTATTGATAAAATATTAAATAGTTCGAATTATATTTATGAAAATATAAAAATTAAATAATTTTATTTTGAGCTATAGTACAGCAAATTTTTAAGAAGTAAATTGCCATTGTTCTTAAGGTAAAAAAATATTTAAATAATTTTTTCTCTTTTTAATAGAATTAAATAAAAGATAAAATATAAAAATAAAATAAAAATTATGTAATATACATAAAAGATAAAAAATTTATTTTTCATAAATTTAATGATATTGGACTAACCTTGCAATCACATCGACCACTTTTAATACGTAAAAACTGATTTCGAAATACTAAAGATTCGAACATGAAATATTTCTGATCGTCCAATATTTTATGGACTATAAAATGAGCGGTTTTATTTCTTTTTCCAGTCGCTGTCAGTGAATTATCGTGAGATACAGCCAAGGTTTGGATAAGACTCGTACAAAAGCATATCACTCCTTTGTTTCGAAAAACACCCTATTATATTGAATAAAACAATAAATAATTTAAAATAAAATCTATTTAAGGTAATAAATTTTTTTACAGTATTTCCAGATTTTGTCTGTAAAGAATGATAAATTTTTTATTTCCAAAAAGTCACCATTCAAAGATTTATATTATTTTTAAATATATAAATTTTACAAAATAAATTATATGTTCAATAGAAAATAGCTTATCCCCTACTAAATTGTTGTCAATAAATCATTTTATCATTTACAGAATAAAACTGTGTGAAAAACTTATCAAAATCTTTTATTGTTATTTCATCATAGAAAGAATGATAATTTTGGTTAAAAATAATTCTTTTGTAAAGAGAAAATAATAAATTCACATTGAACAATTTAAATAAAATAAAATCAGATATTTATGAAAGAATTACCTAATTTCTTAAGACTAGTTTACATATATAATATTAATCATATAATATTAGCTTGTAAAGAAATCACCAATAATTTCAATCATTTGAACTTAAAATGAATGTTTTATCATTTTAACACATGACATGATTTGGATTAAAGGTTTTTAATAAAATAAATATTGTAAATCATTTTGGAATTCATTAATGAATATTTTTCATGAATTTGTAGAAAGAATGAACAGAAAGCATATTATTGCAAACTTACCATGCGTTCATGGTAAATGTTAAACCTGGACAAACAGTTTGAAAGTACTAAGAACAAGAATGAGTTTTGACGTTGATTTCAGAAAATTAAAATTAGAGATATAGATCTAAAAGATCAAGAACATCGTTGACAAAATATATTATTAATAGGAAAACAGGTTCACTTACAACTCTTCTGGAACCTTGTTTTTAATTGAGAATACCGTGCAAGACTCTTTAATAATAAATTTAACACTCAAGGCAGTAATTGTTTGGAAATTAACTAAATGAACCAAAACTAAAGAGCAGTTGCACTATGGAAACAGGAAAAGATCAGTATTTTTCCATCATAAGGAAAAGTAAGTTTAGTATACAAAAATTAAACAATTTATACTTAGCATCTTATATTATTTTCAATGTTTATTTTACCTAATAATATTAAATGAGAAAACTTTCAAGACCTCAAAAAAATACACAAACTGGGTAGAATTGTAATTTTCATCTTCTATATATTGGGTACAGTAAAGTTTCAAAACAAAATTAAAACCTTGGTATTTTGTTAATTTTACTGACTTTGTTACTTAGGTACTTTTTCTTTGGTTTATGGTGCTGTAATAACTTATAATTAATTATTGGTTTTTAATAAGTGAAAAAAGAAAATGTAAAAATATCACTCTCAATTTTGAATGAAGTAATCAGTACACTTAACAAAATAAACAAAAAATTAAAGATCAATGAAGTCACAAAATAATTTAAGATTTGTGAAGTGTGAATCAATTAGAATAACGTTGTATCAAAAGTCCGAAACTAAACCTTAAAAGAATTATAATATACATCGTAGATTCTACGATGATCTGATTAATTTAGACTCAACAAAGTCGAATAAACAGAATTAGAAAAAATGAAAAATATAAAAATTTGACAATTCTACGTAAAAAATTTATTTTTTAACATTATTTTTACCTCATTGCCACTTTCAAATAAAACTATTTACATTTTATGATATTTACACAATATTATTTTCTATCTTAGAATTTTAAAATGCGACATTAAATGCATAAAATTTCTTTTTGTACATAAAACCCTTACATAAGAAAATTATTAATCAAGACCTACATACAGGAAAAGGAAAACAAAAACACGTTGTTAATTTGTTTTGGCAAGCTTCTATTGTGATTAAAAAATGAAAATTTACTTTTCTAAAGCATACAAAATTGTAATGTGATTAAGAAAAATTTAGAAAGTTTCTTTGTAACTTACGAATATCACTTTTAGAAGAGTTTTAAATAGTAATAAATTCTAATAGAATTTGGTAATTGTCAACACTCAACCCATGTCCTGTAACACAACACAGTCCCTACCAAGAAAAGCTTAATATTCAAAACTTCATTTGTAGAATATATGAGCTTCAGATATACCTGCTTATGTTCATTTCTAAAGAAATACTCCACATTATAAATAAAATTATTCGCATCTCTTTGGGTGTATTTTCACCAGGATAATGGTGAATGCAATTTAATAATGGATAGCTTCAGAGAAATAAATTAAAGATATTAGGAAAATTGTTTAAAAAAAACTAGGAAAAAATTAAAAAACTAATGGAAAATTCGTCGAAATATCTCTTCAAATATATTCTTCTGATAATTACTTATTTCATCTGACAAAATCACTCTGTTAAGATCACTAAAAAAAATTTTTACTGCAGACCATGTTCGACTACAGGGAGAATGTTCGACTATGTTCGACTACAGTGAGAATTAATGGTCATTGTATACTAATTTTTAGGTCTATTATTTATCATACACTGTAGAATTTCTTTCTATTTTTATTCAAATCGTTGTCTTAAAATTATTTTAATTTGAGTATTACCTACATATCTCTAAGCTATACTCTCATATGTGGAAAGGATTTTTCCCTTATCTTTCTTTTCTATGGATCAACAAAAGAACTTATTACTTACGTTGACGAACTCCTATTTTTAACAATGAAACATTATTACTAAACTCTGCATTGATTTTAAAATGTAATATCAAATATCAAATATAACCATTGGGCCAAATAACGGGTTATGCTCGCTTCGTTAAAGTAATATAATTTAAAGGTTATTTTATAATTAAGTTGATAATAAATAAGTTATTATGGCTGTTAAATATTACACAGTAATGACTTTATGAGATACATGCAGTTTAGGTCACTAAATTATGTTTTGTTTTAATATTACATTAAGATTAATTAAATATTTAAATATTAAAAACATCAACTATTATTATATTTACTGTTTTTAATAAAAAAAATAATATTTATACAAAATAATTTAGGTATCAAAAACTGTATCTTTACCAATTTTAATCTTAAGTAAGCAAAAAATTATGATTAATGACAAAAATATTTTTCTGAAGGGGTTACAAAACATGGACTTCAACATTAAATCTCCAAAAATTGATAGTTTAACAATAAATTGATTTTTTAAATAAACTAATAAATGATATTTTTTTTAATTCATATTAAATATTACTAAAAAACCATTATAATAAAGAAACAAATAGTTATCCTGTGTCCACAGGAAAAGTGAACAATCTTAATTTAAATATTAAAAATATCGTTAACATAAAATGAATACAAGTAATATGAAAACAATCAAATTTAAAAACTGTTCCAAAAATATTTTTTTCTATCCTCATTGATGAATTATTATAAGTAGAAATCATAATTAAAGAAATATTAAAAACTAAAGAGTTTTTCAAAATTTCACGTATTATTTAATTAATTCCCAAAAAATAATGCTTTAGGTTAAATCGAAATTTTTGTTTATATACTAAAATTTTATCTTAAAATTTTCTGCCAAAAAATCAGTTTTTCTTTTTTCAGGTACTTATAAATTTATTATTGAAAAATAAAAATAAATAAAATTAATTAATAATTTGTATATATTTGTTTACTACATATAAAATATATCTCGAATAAAAAACGACCATTTTCAACAAAACTTTTAATGAACAACTTTGTTGCTATGAATTAAGAGATCAAACAAGTACACATTTATGTACCAAGTGTAATTATCACCTATAACTCAATCGAAAAAGGAAATCAGTACTTTAGAGATTTATAAATAAGCAATGATATTCTAATAAATATTATTATGAGTAAAAAATATAATTTTTTTTCTTAAATTTCGAATAATTTTGTTATAAGTTTACCAAAAAATAATTAATTAAGGTATTTAATTATCCTTTTAAAATACAATTCATAGTATAGTTTACCTTACCAGGATGATTAAACGAAAATTTTTAACATATTGTTAATCCAGTATAATCAATATTTTAAAAAAATAAAAACATTTATAAAGTGATAAATATAAATTTTGAAAAATAAAATTTCTCAAAATCTAATTTCTTTTTATAAAGAAGCATTTCACATATGAATATGTTTTTTTTTAAATAAATTAATATTATTACTTAAATTATCAAAAATATTATTAATCTTGGAATTTTTAGTAAAAATCGAAAATATTAACAATTAGGAATTTTAAAAACTGTTCCATTCTATAAAAGTAAATTAAAAAATGATTATTATATTATTATGATCTATTATTATCAATTTCTGATAATTGATTTTCATAATAAAAAATGAACCATCAAATTATTATTTCATTCAAGTAAAAAAATAAAAAATTCGAAAAGCATTTCTTTACAAAGTTGATAAATAAAAAATGACAGAAGTTTAAACAAAAAATCATATATAAGAAGTATATTATTTAAAAAAATAGACATCGTTGATTTCTAGAATATAACTTCATTTACAAAGTAATTTGATGTTGCCATCTTTATAAAAAATTATAAAATTCTTGTTTGGCAATATTTACAGAGTCATTAGAAATGAACTTTTTTTAAAATTTGGTTTTGCAGTAATTATAGATTTAAGAGATGAAAACCATTAGCTACAGGTTTTTTGTAAATTTCCGATCAGTAATTAAATTTTCCTTTTACCAATCTTCCAAACACTGTTTCACATGGGTTTTTTGTAATCAATACCTGTATAACCTCACTATCCAAACTGGTGACCGGTTCAATTTTGGAGCATATGGTAAATCAAAATTTTTTTATTTTGAATAAAAACTATTTATTTTATTTTGAAAAACACATCTGACATTTTTTGACATCAACAACATCCGGACAGATTTGGTCAGTCGATCAGTCAGCCTCTAATGCCGCTTTATCATCATCAAATTCGTAAATCAGACAACGTTGTATGATATTTTGATTTAGCACTTGGCCTGTCATGTCAACATATTTAATTCATATTCATTAAAATTACTTGAAAGATGTTAAAGAATTAAACTTCAAAAAATCGACAAAAAATGGTTCTGATATATTTAAACAATTACATTATTGATTGAATATGAGTTATTAAAAACGACAACTTATTTTTCGACCTTTTGACAAGATTTATAAATCAAATATTATCTTCATTAAAGAAATGAATGCTATCTTGTTATTATCGTCCTTCAAATTTCATAATATTTTGTGAGTTTATTATAGAGAAAACGAAACATAAAATTCACTTTCTAAGTTTATGCAATTCACTGTATAATATAAACAATAGTTAAAATTTAGGACATGTTGAACGTGAATAATTTCTAGAGCTATCTTCAGATTACCTTCATTATGCAAATACAATTTATAATAAAGAAAAACTGACATTCAATGAATTACTTATCCTTTGTTAGTAGAATGGTTGCAATAATTGCAGAGTTTCCCAAACGATGCTTATCGTTATTAATATTTTGAAAATAATCAAAGTGCATTTACGTTTATGTAATGATTTATTTATAATTGAAAAAATTAAATCTGAAAGATAAAATAATATACTAAGAGCCTACAACAAAAGATATCATGAGTGAAACCACTAAGTCTTATTTAAATTAAAATTGAAATAAATTTATAAATTTTATAAATTTATTTTTATTTATTATAAAAGTAATCATAATTAAAGCAAATTAATTAAATTATATTCAAACTTTGTAAATATTTTTACAAATTAGATTTTAAAATTAAAGCTTTTTTATAAAAATTTTCATTTTTTTAAAAGTTGTTTATTTCAAGAATTATTTATTGAAAAATATAATTAATAAAATGTTTCAAAAAGTGCTTTTTAAAAATTCAAAATATCCACCAGAACAAGAAATATATCTTTAGTCAATTGCAATCAGTTAGATATAATCTCCGTGTTTCTTGAGTAGCCTATGAAGATGATATTTCTGTAAACCGCTTCAGTTTTTCTCAATTTGTTTTTCATGAAATTTTCCAGATATCCTGAGAGAGAATTAATATTCAGAAATCGTGTTTTTCTCCTGTTAAATTACATATTTCTGAACACAAACCTGTTTGATAAATTTATATCTGGAAAGTAATGTTGTTTCCCTAGAATTATAATTTCATCCATTTCACAGAAAATCTGTCATTACTGACACAAAGGAACGAGCATTGTCATCCGTGAGACTTAAATGTCAACTGTGGTTGAAGGAAATCCATCTTTTCATTTTTAATAATAAAAAATAAAATAATAAAAATAAACAGAATAAAATTTATCTAACCCCTTAATTTTGAAGTTCAAATAATTTAAAGTTAAAATTAAGCATTTCAAAATGATTAATTAGTCAAAAGTTAATTATAAAATCAAAAACTTCTGATCTGTTCAATAACCTTGCAATGGACAAAGAAGGCTTTTCCCGGTAAGCTGACTGGGCCTCTTGACTTGATGAGAGTAGAATCATTGTGATTTACCATTATATGATGATTGACATATCGCATTGTCTCCAGCACCACAGTTCGGTCAGGTTGAATTCTTACTTTAAAATCACTGTCTATACCACCTATTTCTTTACCATTTCC
Source organism: Bipalium vagum (assembly GCA_037834085.1). Taxonomy (NCBI): domain Eukaryota; kingdom Metazoa; phylum Platyhelminthes; order Tricladida; family Geoplanidae; genus Bipalium; species Bipalium vagum. Next base: position 2,911 of record JBBMKC010063604.1, on the reverse strand, counting down.
ACCAGTAATTTCTGCTCCTTTTATTGTTAATATCTTTCCAATGTAGGCTTTACTATTAAAACGGCATACCTCTGGATGATCACCAACAACTACTTCAAAATGGCCTGAAAACCAATAAAATTGACAATATTAATGATGTAAATTAAAACTTTTAATATATGTTGATGTAAATTACATGAACGATAACATGTAAATAATAAAACAGAAATTATAAATAAATTAAAATTTTTTCGCTCATCTTTTTGAGAATAAAGAATTTAAACAAAACAATTTAAAATAAATCAAGACTAATTCAATCCAATAACCAATTTTACTGTAAAGCATAATAATCCAATCTCTTTTATTGTTAACTGTATAGTTATTAATATTTTAAAACTTACGTCCCAAATTTTACGTAATTTCCTGTCTTTCTCAAATCATAAAAGCCACATTCATAATAAACAAAAGGTTTACAAATTGTTAAGCTTAAACAAGAGTAAAGGTATCTAATTTCTTTCCTCATTTATATACCACAGATAAACTATTGTTTATTGATCCTCAATGTCAATGCTACGAATGATAATACAACATTAACAAATAATAAAACTTAAGTCATCATAATAATTAGAAAAATCAGAATTCTATTATTATTCATTGAATTATGAATAAGATTAAAATGGAAAAATAATGATATCCTTTATTATTTTATTTTTTTACATGTCTATTTCATTATAAAAACTATTATCTCACATTCTGGATCCTTTTCATCTCCTGAAGCATCCGCTATGCCTAATTTAGTTATTCTTATACACTTCCATGTGGCCTGACTGAAAATTATTATAATATTTCCTTTTTGGAATTTCCATTTTTCATAATCCCACTTAAAAGTTTAAAAAATCATTAATATAATAGATATAATTATAATATTACCATTTCCTTTTCCATGGCATTATGCTGAAAATCGTCCTGTGGTTTCAGTTCTCTTGTAGTTTTCCCATCATCTTCACCGTGATCAAGCCATCTTTTACAATAAAATATAATTTCTCTGTCTGAAATTTGACTTTCATTTGTTAACGGTTGAGCTCGAACTGAAACTTTCTCTAGAAACCATCCATTACCAGGTCCAATTCCATTATGGCCAATAATAAGACGTTGAAGTCTACCTAAGCTCACGGATTCAATCTCGAACGTATTACTCTATAATGTAATTAGATATCGTCACACAATAAAGTGAATATTTTTTTCATTTTAATAATAATAATAATAATAATAATAATAATAATAATAATAATAATAATAATAATAATAATAATAATAATAATAATAGTCATCATTATTAATTAAAATTCAAATCACGATTATAAAAAAGTCTTATCATATTTTTATGATATTTATTAGCTCCATTTAAAAATTTGGACATTAGGACCACTCAACAATATATATACATTATTTTCTTTATAAAAACAATGAAGAAATGCTGATATGATAGTTTTCAGCACCATATTTTATTAATTTAAATGTTAAGCATTTTTCTTTAAGCCTTTTTTTTCATGTTTGAAAAAAACTTTCTAAAGTAATGTGATAAATAATTATCAACACCAAGTAAACCTACGCTGCCTTTCTCGAATAACCGAGAAGAATAAGTCATAGATTTCAACAACTGCCTTGGTCCAGAATCTCCATGGGTTCCATATAGGCATATAAAAACTTTTGCATCTGTTCCAGCATTCCAACAGTCACCAGTAGTTATTGTAATTCGATATTTAACCACTAAAAACGAAATCGTTTATTATTTTATTTTTCGCAACACAATAATTATAAGGTGGTTCTCACAATACCATATATTTGAAGAGCGTATTTTATCAATCAATTAAAAATAAATGACTATGAAGTAGCTTTAACATCTGAAAATTTGATTATATCTAAACTTAAAATATAACGTTTTCATATAAAATAATACATTAGTTTTTAGTTTTTTATTTCTAAAAAAACTAAAATCTTGGTAAAAATTTTTCATTCGAAATCTATTTTATAAATATTTATCATTTTCCTTTTGTATTCTCTCATATTCATAAGACAAGTCTAATGAAAAATGATTTTATTGTATCCTTTGTGTTCTGATTTCATTTCTAATAAACATACGAAAACTTAATTAATTGATTTTATAAAGTAAAATAATTATTAATGAAAAAAATTTTGTCAGACCATAAATAAATCAATAACAGTTACATTTATTAATAATAATTATTAGAGAAAGTTTCTCAAAAATGTTGTTAAGACAACTTTTCAAAAAAAAATAATTTAATGCATGAAATATTATTACTGGTATATATTAGTATTATGAAAAAATATATATACTAGGCAATATAAAGTTGTCATCTTGAGTTCGTGGAAGTTCTCTAACAATTTCACAATTGTCTTTGGTCAAAGATAACCACCGATTAAACACGAAGTCCATGTGTTCGTGAGTATCTTTGTTTTCCATTTGAACAGTTCCAACAAGCCAATCAGGTGAATCGCCTTGATTGTCGTGATTAAGCCTTAATTTAACAATATCTCCAATGTTTCCTGTTGCTACCTATAAGACCTTTAAACATTTTTTTAATAAAACCAAATTTGCCTCAAATTCATCAATTTGTCCTGGTTGAAATGAAAACTCGGGATTAGGATGCAAACTTACATTTCTTTGACATTTTAGAGGTAATGGAGCTGTAGCCCGATGTTTTCCATATATTGTTAAAAATACATTGGCAGTTGTTCCACAATCCGATTCGGTATCCAATGTTTCTATTTTTATTATCCATTGACCTTCTACAAAAGCGTCGATTATTATTCAATAATCATAATATTTAAAGAAAACTAATTATTATTATTATTATTATTATTATTATTATTATTATTATTATTATTATTATTATTATTATTATTATTA
>JBBMKC010063493.1:0-17490 GCA_037834085.1 Bipalium vagum | reverse complement strand
TTATTATTATTATTATTATTATTATTATTATTATTATTATTGTTATTGTTATTAATGAATTTAAACTTCACTTCATCTTAATATCCCTGTGTTTCATCAAGATCATTTTTAATATATCGTCATGATACTTCAAATATTGGAATTGGATAGTCATTGTGAATATAAAATCATTTAAAATAATAAATAATATTTTACATCAATAATATGTATTTATTATTTTTGTCCCATTCAGTTTGACAATCCAATTGTAATTTTAAAGAATTTTATTGAAAAAAATAAATATTAATAAAAAATAGTAAATCTTTATATGACGGTTCTTTTTTTCAATTTCGCTATTTTTTTCATTATAAAATAATTATTAATCTATAAAAAATGGAAAATTTATTGATATCCTAATTAATTTAGTTGATACTATTTATTTATTGATGGTGTGTGTTACATGATGCATGAATCTCAAAAACTAATTAATTATAATTAATTATATTTGTATTTAGTTAAGTTTTACAAAATTAGTATAATATTCGAAAAGAGCTCAGTTGGATCTGAAAAATGATCTGTAAGAAGGAAAGTAAGTGTATTATTATTAAACGGTATATTTTTGTTTTGTAGGAAATACGAGATAAAGTTGATTGGGAATGTGAGAGATGAATTGCAATTAGATTTCCTTTATAGAACGAAAAACATTAAATTCCTTTTCTGTTTCCTTTGTGGGATTTTTGTGAATAAAGACTTATAAATGGATATATGTTTTGGATAATTGAATGCCTTAAAATTCCAGAGACAGTGAAACTGTGTTTTGGGATGGTGTGTGAAAATGAATGGAAGATTTATATGGATTTATTATAAAGTCAATTAAAAATAATTAAAAATTACATTTAGAAAAAATTAGTTCACAAGGATTACTAAAAAAAATTGTTAAACCATTAAAAAGCTTGATTCATTAATGAAAATTCAAGGAATAATATATATTTCTTAATTAAGTTCTTAAAGAAAATGAAAACATCAAAAATGAATTTAGACAAATATTTTATTTTCATTTTTAAAACAGTATTGGTATTTTTTTCATTTGAAAGAATTTTTTATTTATTTACGAAATATAATAATTATGATACTAAAAATGGTTAAATCGATAAATCTCAATGTCAAGACTTCAAATATTAATAATTTTGAAGATAGCGAAATTGAACATAAAAGCCGCCCTGTATAAGGTTGTTGAAATGATCTTTCTCAATGAAATTTCTTTGTTCTTTTCAAACCTTTTGGATGATCACAATACGATTAAATTTCTGTTATGATTATTTGTAGAGTTTTGACAGAATAATTCATTGAAGCGTAATGGCTTAGAATTTTTAATTCTCAACTCTTTTAGACTTCAGAGAATATTGATTATTCTATCATCGTTAAATCGATTGAATCTTCATAATTTAAGGAGCTTTAACTAATTTTTCAATGTTTAGCTTGTGAAAGAATTTTTTATTTTTAAAAAAATAATTGACATTTGTTTTTGTTATAATTAAAAATATTTTTAAATGAATTTATTTATTTATTTTTATTTAAAATAATGAAAAGAAATTAAATTATGAAAGTATTCAACAAAAGACTGGTTCTTTCTTTAACGTCAAGTAGCTAATTGTCATGGATGTTGCTTTTAGAAAACTATTTGAAATATTTGACTAAAATGAATAACAGTTTTTATTATATTTAAACAAATAAATTATTTTAAATGTTAATTGATCTATTCAAATCTAATGTGAAGACAAAAATGTTTTACTGTTTTAAATATATTGTTTTATTTTTTTTAATAAGAATGGTGTGTAGAAGCATTTTAAAACGTTGCTTTTATTTGACTATATTTTAGCTGCAGCGAAAGACTTGTTTGGTGTTATTCAATTTCTATCTTTATTGACATTGTCTCCGATCCATCAAAGAATAAGTGCTGTAGAAATGTTAAAGTCTTTTCTGGACAAATCTGCGGATGTTATTTTTACAATTTCTATACAGCCAGGTTGGCAAGACATACTAGTCCATTTGTTGGTATTAAGAAAGAGGTAGGTTTTTCCTTCACTGTTCTTTTTTCATATTTAATCTTGTTCTTTAGAATTTTATAATCAATAAATGTGATGTATTCCCAATACTGTTGATAATTAAGTTTTATTATAACTAAAAGGATATGATCATTAAAAAAAACCAAAATGAAAACTTTATCTTAATAAGAAATTATTAGATGTATCATAATTATTATTATAATAATTTTTTTAAAAATGGAAAATAAAATATAATAAAAATTTATTAAAATATCATTTATTTGAAAGAAAATAAAACATCAAAAATTAAAAGTTTTCATGAATTAAATATTAATTTTATTAAAATAAAGAAAATAAATTATGCTTACAATGAAAACTAATTTAACAAATAAATAATAAAACTAATTTGACAGAATATCGTCTCCATAAACGACTACCAAAATTTTTTCCTTGCTTCATTTGCACTTTTATTTTATTTTTATTTTTATTTTATTTTTTTAAAATTTGAAGAAAATATATACTTTCAAAAAACGCAGTTACTTTTCGAACAGCCTAATTCTATCAGACATTTATTAATATGAAATAAATTTATTTAATTATCAATATATATATGATTGATCAATAACTATAAAATGATTTTTTAAAGATTTTTGTTTTTATAATTTTTAAAATATAAAATCGTTGTAATTTTTTTCAAAATTTGATATTATCTTTTAGTTTAATTGTTTTTTTCTAGAGACGAAAAAGAACCGAGCATTTCTGATAGCAGGAATAATAAAAACGGAGATATCAATTTACGTACAAAAGAGAATAGAGATTCCGAAAAGGGTTTTAGAAGATCTTCAACTTGGGTCTTTGATGAATCATGTAATGATAATTCCATGACTTCCAGCGTAAAGTTCAATGACGTCTTAGAAGAGGTACTTATTTATGAAGAATTATTAAATAAATTTATTTCAAGAACTCTAAAATCTAATAGATTCATATCCCCTACTTATCAAAATAAAATTATTTTATTTTTCAAAATCAATTCCTATTGATTTTCTCAACGATATAAACTTGTTCACACTTTATTGACAATTTATTTTCTCAATAGTTTTAAAATCCTTATCCATAATTTGGAAAATAAATTCCATTGAAAATGTTATTAATTAGAATGAATATAAAGTCCAAAAAATAATTTTTGTAACCTAAAATGAGATGACTTTTATTACATATGTATGTGGGAATAAAAATGAATCGCAAAAGTTTGTTTTATCTCAGCTATAATAAAATTTAACACTTAAGATTTTAGAATCATAAATTCCTATGGTCTGATTAACTTCCTTATGGGCCATTCATAATAATATTTTTTTTCAAATTCATAATTTTATTTCGTTTCTTGTCAAACAGTTCAAGAATCAAAGATAATTTTCGAGATAGAAACCATACTTCATACTTATTCACATTAATTTGTAATTTACACATTTCATTATTATTCATTACTCTTTTCGGATGTTTAAATTATTCAGTCCTTTTGAAAATATTGGTTTTTAATAGTATCAGATTGTCAAGAAATTAATGTCGCTTGTTGAAATCCACTAAGATTTATTTGTTTTACATACAATGAACAGTTAATCATATTGCAACTACCACCATTATCCGTACTCAGTCTCACTCTGTTTATCAAATGTTTTTGACTTATTTTATTCTCTTTTAAAAATCTTTCTCTGACTAATTTGACGTCATCATGATTACTGGGTTTTTTAATTTTCAAATACTAATTCATTTTAATAATATTTTTGGCTGAGTTTGGGTTGAAACATGAGATCTGGCATTATTATGGAGAAGGATTGCTTAATTTCAATTAACTAGGGATGAACATTTTTAAGCAATCAATATTGAGCTCGGTGTGGTTGTTGACAGTAAACATTAAAGAGGAATTATGATCCAATACCAAAATTGAACAAAACAAAATAAATATTTTTCAGCCTAAAAAGCGACATTAATTTCTTCGCAATTTAATATCTGTAAATATTTTTTTCATTTGCTTAATGTTTTGAAACAATTAGTTAATGTTAATTTAATAATAATAATAATACTAATAATAATAATAATAATAATAATAATAATAATAATAATAAAATTTCAACATAACTGAAAGCAGGTAAGTTATATTTTCTACTATAGGATGAAGATGAAGAAGAAAATACGGATAATGTGGAAAATGAAGAGAGTTCAGAAAAGAATTCAATTGATACCATATTTTTACACCGAAACCCGTCTGATGTCTTTGATCCTAATAACGATAATAATGATGATACTAGTCTTAATGTTAGTATCAATTACTTTCATCACCAAAGGTCGTGTGCTAGCTGTACTGACTATGAAGAACTTTCTCTGTCTCCAAAAATCCCAAATGATAACGTAGAAAATAACGGAAACGACAATTTGCCAAAGAATAATTGTTTAAATAATGATAATCTCCATGATGAACTAGTAGAGTTAGTTTTATATTGTTTACAGAAGATTATGTGGACTGTACTCAGCTCTTCCAACGAACAGGGGTCATGGATGGTTACTTTTGCTTTCAAAATGATAAATAGCTAATATTAATTTAGGTTGTTCATCAAGTTATGGAAAGTCTTCGAAGTGTAAATGAGAGATATACATTAATAAAAGATGTATTTTATTTTAAACAGAAAATTTTCATTGGACTTTTGAAATCTTTAATCAATTTGTGTAAAGTGACTGGTATGCGATTTTCATTATATTAAAATAATGTCAATTCTTTAAACTAAAACGATTTATCATTAATAAAAAGTTTTTATTTGTTTTCTTTAATTTTTTTGTCTTATTTCATATTGACATTAGTTCCAAAATGTTTTATAATTAACATGTAGTCGATTATTTGATAAAATTTCAAACACGTCCGCTGGACCTTTGTAAAATAACTCAAACCCCGTTGTGTTGATTTCTTTTTTAACAAACATAAATTTCAATTTACTTTGTTAACACAACATTTTATTCCTTATCTTTCATATTTGAATTACTTAATAAGATCTGCAGACGTTTTAGTGAAAGAGAGATTCGAATTAATTCGGAAAATCTTTCCATTATTTTAGTTTATAGTTTTCGAACATAATGGAAAAATTCAAAGTCATCAAAAGTTATTTTCATAAATCAAAGCTTATCATAATAAAAAAAGTTAAATATAATATATTAAACTCGCTAAATATCTGACTAAAATCTAACTTAGATTAGTTCGTTAAGCCATTCATATAAGCCATATCTTTATTAATCAAATGATATCATGCTCAAGATTGTCAATAACATCCACCAGATAATACGATTGATTCACGATGATCTATGAAAGATAATGTGACAAATAAAATATTAACAATAAAGGACCCCTAACAAATCGATTCCTCTCAATAACAAAAAATTAAAATAAAGAGAAAAATGACAATAACAAATTAATTTTTCTAACTTCAGCTCAAGTGCCTTGGCACTCGTGTCTATCCGTTCTGTTTATAGAGCAATAAAAATATTTTTAAGACATTTTTATTTCCATAATTTTAAGACCAATTACTATATTATTATTTTTTATATTATTATTATTAATATGAAACATCAAACAACGGATATAAAATTTGATTTATTTATTTATTGATTTTTCACTTTATTACGATATTCTACGATAATTCATTGAAGTTTTTTATTCTTTTACTTTCCAGAAACAAAAATGTTTTTCAGCAGATCCTAAATGAAAATGTTTCATACCATTTGTATTTATATGAAATAATAAATGTAAAATACGATAAATTATTTGTGTTTGTAGAGTTAAATGAATATTATAAATTTTTCTATAAAAAAATTATAATCGATATTTCATATGTAGAAAGATTAATTATAGTTTCGTTATTGTTATAGATGGCTTTCCCAACCGGCTTATGGTACATACGAAGGAACTGGTGTATTTGATTGTAGACACCAGTTGTCATAGTACTTCCCAATATAATTATCAATATGATATTGAGGTATTGTTCTCATTCTTTATTTTATTAAAATTTTTCTGTATTTAAGGATAAGTTTTTAAATTCCCTTAAATTGATAAAATAAATGATATGAGTTTTTTCTGACTTAATGATTCGGATTTAGATCTGGATATGATCGTGAGCATTTAAGTTTCTTTGGAACACTTGCGCAAAAATTACTCTTAGCCTTTGGGACCTTTTCTATTTTTAGAGTTTCTTTTATCTGTAATATTTTGTATTTTTCCTTTAGGTTTTCTTTTTTGGAACACAATAGTGGTTTTCTTCTATTTAAAATCTCGTCAACCAGTTCACTGGAACATTTTTAAGTTCATTTTCTATCAACCAGACATTACTATTTATCTTTTTAACTTTAACCTCTTCAAAAACGTATTAAAATAATGTTTTATAAAGAAAGAAAGGTTGACTATTAACAATATCATCTTTTATCAAAATAATGCATCAAACGAAGCTCTTAAGATTCAGAATGTTTTATTAATTTATTAATTATAGTTGATTAAAATAATTTAATTTGTTTTTTAATTGTTTTAATAAATTAAAATAATGGAATATATTTATTAAAAATTCGAAAGAAATCAATCTCAAACTTTTCTGTAAAGCAAACAGATGCTCTCTAAAAACAAATAAATATTTTTCTTCAATTGTTACCATTTTAACTTAATGAAGTTATGAAAACTGCTTCATTAAAGCACAATACAATCAGTACCTCTCTATTTTTTGAATTCATGTTGTAAGATAAGTTTTTGTTCTGATTAATGTTGTCTGTAGGATTTATTTGTCTGGAAATTTAATCAATACTTTAAAATTTCTATTTATAATAACTAGTTAAAGAAAATACTTATTTTATTATTTTTTACATAAATAGGAACACACCAAAATACGTGATATATAAAAATGTTTGTTCATTTATTATTACAAAACCCAAAGCTTTAATAATTGAGTTCGTAAAGAAACACGGTTGAATTTTTGTATTATTCTGGTTTGTTTTTCCGGGTTATTTACAAGGCTAATTTGTAATTTAGTTATTTATTTTGATATTTACATTTCTTACTCAACTGCTTTATAAAACAATTATGTATTTGCTATTTGAATTCTATCTTAAAAACAAACCGGGAGAATACCAAAAAGTATCCAGAAACATTGTTTAAGACTTTGACTAATAATTTTCAATTACTTGACCTCTGGTTTATTAATTGCGTTACAATCATTATGCACAAAATCAACTTCTTTTTTATTGTGCCAATTTATTAGAGACAGTAGCAGAGTGACAACTTGTTAACTAAAAGTAAAACAGTTATTTCTCCTTCCTTCAGAAGACATCCAAATATATTTTTTCATTCTTCGTAACAGTTCTCCAAAATTATATGAATGTGGCCTGCAAAATTAGTTTTTAAGAACATTTTGAATTTAAACATTTTGTCGTGTCCCATCTTTACAGAAATTCTTATGATAAACAGTATTTAAATTTGTTGATACAATAAATTGTATTTTCCATGTTCACACATTCATAATTTGTAACCCATGTTTCGTAAGTATACAACGAAACTTTTGTGGACCCTTAAATGTGTTTTCTGAACTCCTATTAATATTGCTTTGATTGTTTTCAGTTAATTTCTTCTTTCAATTTCCACACCTTGCCTTTAACCTTTATCGACTTGAAAAATTATTAATTTCCTTTGTGATTCATTAGACATTTCTAAATATAATAGATATAAATAATATAATATAATAATAAATATAAATTTCATCCATTCAACGTTCCTTTTTTTTAACTAAATATCTCTTTAAAAAATTTCTGGTACTTTGAAAGTGCTCCGTTTATTTGCAAGAAAACATTTATAAAAGGTTTATAGTTGAAAGAAATATTTTAATTAGTTTTATTCTTGTGATAAAAATATGATTGTAATAGAGGTGTTTTTTTCAGCTATTAGAACATACAACAAGATTATTACAAGAATGTTATCATGTTTGGGACGAAGAGAAAAATTGGTCAGAAATGGCGGCTCTTGGGTTTTTTTATTTATTAACTCTGAGTTGTGACAGAAATTTGGCGGTGGTATCAGCTGTTTGTGCCAGACTTCATCAAATTGTTACCGATATTTCTAAGAACATCTCCTATGAAGAAGTACGTTTATGATCTAAAAAGAATTGTTTTTATTTCAATTCTAGATCTCATTTATTTTAGTTCATTTCGATCGTGCTTTGAAGAAAGTTATTGATAAAGATAACTTTTATTTCATTGCACCGATTCTGAAAACTATTCTTGAATATCACGGAGAAGTCCTTCAAATATCTGATTATCTGCCTAATATCTTTATTAAGAATTCTGATTTTATTGACAGTTTTAAAGAATATTGTAACTGTCCTGAATGGAAATTTTTTATACAGTCTCGAGTACTCTTTGAATATTGCATGTTTAAACTTATTTAGTTCCATAGCTTTCTTCTGCTTGTGAAATGTATGAAACCACTTATTTAAATGAAATGACAACTGTACAAAGCTTATGGAGAGCTCAGGCAAATGAACAGATGAGTCTTGATCGTAAAAAACGATGGGCTGTTAGCAGTGAACATAGGAAGAGATTTAAAAAAGAAATTATTAATATGACAATTCGATGGATTAAAGAAGAACGAAGACGAGTAGACTGTACCGTAAAAGAGTTGCAAGTGCAACATGAGGCCACTTTACGCCATTGGAGAGTAATCAAGCAAAATCTTATAAGTCCTAAAGGTTGCTGGCATGATGAGTACTAGTTTTTCATTTAATAATAAGATCTTAATATTTCTGACAATAGGTCTCTGTCTCAGACTGTTTATTGGAAACAATCTTGTAGAGAAAACTATTTAAGAATGCGCCCAAGATTCGATCCAAACTATCAGTTTAATCAACATTTAGATGCCAGTAAAGAAAGAGATCATCCCAGTCATTCTTATAAAGATCTGGAACCGGATCCCCTAATCTGTTTGAGTTCTCTAGAAGGGAAAATTGATTTTTCTGCTCTTGGAGACGATCAGTTAGGTGATGATGAGTGGATGACCGTACAGAACATGAGGTAATTGTTTTTAAAATTTAATATAACTTTATTTTCCATATTCGTAAAGCACACCTGAAATCAAATCGCCTGACAATCAGAATCATCCATTAGGCTTCTCCACTATGTTAAGAAAGAATACAGTCTTTGAATGCTCGTGCAAGCTTGTTAGATTGACAGAAGTCATTGATGGGAAATTTGAATTGACCAACTCTCAATTCCTTTTCCATAGTAACCATTTATCGGTTGAAACTTTAGGTGGGATATAATTTTTGAAAATAATAAATTCAAAAGGGATTGTTTTTTATTATGCCTTTACATTGCAAGATATCCTTTTAAAATTTTGAATTTCTGAATAATTAATTTACTAAACCTGTATAAATATTCATAGAACTTAAGAGAATGATCAATACAGTAAATAGGAAGATGATTATTAATAGGAAGATGACTGATTTTAAAAACGAAAATTATTAGGTTGTATCATATGTAGTATTCAATTCCAATTTTTCAAATGTTGGACAATCTTTTATCGTAAAATTTCAGAAGTAAATTATATTGCATTTTGAAATCCTCATATTAAAATAGGGCATATTCATATGTTATGAATAATCAAAAATATTCTTAGAAATATCATGAATGGCGCACAAGCGCTTCTGAAAAAATTCATCAGAGATACGGCTAATGAACGCAACATTATGTGGTGATAAATGACACTCAAATCGTGATAGGCCCAGAAACATCATTCAAACATAATTTTAACAAACACTTGAAAGAGGTTTGCAAGGTTAAAAAGTTTCAGCCATGGGTTCCGCATTTATTGAATAAATCTCAAAAGATAAGCGACTTAAAATTTCCAAATATTCATTTTTACTCAATGAAAGAGATCTGTTTTTAATTCGTGTCATAACAATTGATGAAAATGGGTTCTCTACAAGACATTTAGCACAATAAATAAATGTTGGAAAGATCGAAAAGTGAAATAGGAAAAAGTGTCAAGATTTGGCAAACAGAAATTGGGTTATTATTTATCATGATAATGCATGACCGCCTAACAAAAAGAAGGTATTTCAGAAGATTACTTTCTCATCAAATACAGCCCGACCAATTATTTGCCAAACCAAAGCGTGGTACCAACTTAAAAGACCATTCAAACATTAATCAATTTCCTAAAACCCAGAATCTGGAAAAAAAATATAAAAAATCTTGTCGTCAATAATTAATTAGAAAAACATTTTTAATGGCTATTAAATAAAAAATAATAATAATATTATTATTATAGTAATTAAAAATTTTGTTTTCTCTATTATTATTATTATTTATATTATTTTGATGATTGGTTAAAACTCAGCGATAAATAGAATGGAAAATTAATCAATTTTTTAATAAAAAAATAATTTTAATGATAAACTTATTAATCATTCACATGTTATTACTTTTTCCCATGTTGAATTCGTTGAATAAAGAAAAATTGAAAATAATATTTATTTTCATGCAAAATATATTTGATCATATTAATACATAAATAAAATGAATACATAAAAATACTTATAAAAATATATAAACTTTAACTTTATTTTATTAATGAATTAAATAATTGCAAGGAAGGAATATTCTGAACTACATTGATTATCTGTGATATTTAAGAGTATGTATTATTATCTTCCTGGAATATTATAATTGTTTGTAACTATAATATAAATTTTCTTTTCAATAAATCTTGCTAAAAAATCTTGTTAAATATAAAAAATCATAAGAAAACCTACATAAAATTATTTCATTAAAAATGTTAATTTTAAATTTTAATAATATTCTTAAAATATTAATATACAATTTCAGACAATTATTCTGAACAAGCGGTTATAATATTTACTTAAACTAAACATTAAATGGTAGTTAATTTGTACATCTTTAGTTTTAGAAATTACTCTATTCATGGGAATTTGTAGATTATACATTTTTTAAATTTTCAGATACAAATTCATCTATGATTGTCAGTTCTATAAATCAGATTAGAGAGATTCATCTAAGGCGTTACAATTTGCGTCGATCAGCGATCGAAATATTTTTAACTGATCAAACTAACTACTTTTTTAATTTCTCTACAAAAGTAAATTTTGGAGCTATAAAATATATTTTGTTAATCTCCTAAATCGCAGACTAGAAATGCTGTCTACAGTAAACTGTTGTCTTTGCGACCACCAAATTTGATTTATTCCAAACAACGATCACCAGCTGATCTGTTAAAGAGTTCCAATTTGACTCAAGTATAAAATCTGTCATTTAACTGTTTTACTCCTAATAAATTTTACTTAGAAATGGGTTAATAGGGAAATTTCTAATTTTGAATATCTGATGCAACTCAATACAATAGCGGGCAGAACCTACAATGACATGAGCCAGTATCCAGTAGTAAGAATTGTTAATTATTTTCATGAAACATATACTCTTCTATTTATAAAGATTATTATTGCATGAATAATAAAATTTTTAAGTTTCAATTAAAATTTTTGAATTATTAAAACTTTAATGGATCTCATTCATGTTTTATTAATGGATTTTTAATTTCAATTTCTATTAATTAATTGCTATTTATTTATTCTATTCGCAAATTTATTTGTTTGGGTTTTAGAAAAGTTATTGTTTCTGACTCCTGTAAATGTTGCATTGAAGTTCTGTTTGTAGACGGCCTTGTGTCATTTAAGTCTAATTTTAAATATTATTGTAATGATTAGTCTAAAAATTCCTAAAAATCAGTGAAACATTCAACAAAAAATAATTATGAAACTATATAGCACTCAATTTATTTGTTTATATTACAAATATTTAAGGTCCTTCCTTTTTTATTTTTTGTTTGAAAAAACTTTTTAATTCACCCTATAAGATAAATAACCTAAGATTTCTTAAATTCGTTTTATTAAATGTTAATATTTAAATAACTAAATTATTATTGTTATAATGTATACAATTTAAAAAATTTTTCCGAAAGACATTTGTTTAAATAATTTATAAAAAATAATTTTAAATAACTAAATATATTTAAATCCAAATTTTTTTCTACTATATTCTTCTTGCACATGTTCAGTTTTGTTGATTGATTTTTTGGAATTTAAAAATATAATTAGTAAGTTTTCTTCAAATATATATTTAACTTACTTGTTCGTTATTTTGGTTAACTGTACTTTCTCAATCAATCTATGATAATTAATACACAAGTCAGAAAATAGTGTTAAGTTATTGTAAACAACATAATGTGTGAAATGACAATTATTGATCATAAGGTAACCTGTTTAATAAAAGATGAGATCGAGAACTTTGTTGTTGTAAGCTTGTTTGAAGAGTTGTAAGAGAGAATTGGTTTTGGTTTTAGTGAATTGAATTAGAATAGTACAATTTAAGCTCAAGGAAAATGCATCTAAGTACAATTCTATCACTTAAAACTATGTCGTTCTTTATCGTGACAGTAACGATCTTTGTTTACGGTTTTATGATACGATATGATAAGAACCAGACTTAAGACATCTTGCTTAGGTGATTTTATAATGAGTTAACAGCTTTTCGTAATTTTAGCTCCACATTGCACATACTGCGTAATTTAAGATGTTCTTGTGTGATATTAACGGTTTTATTTGCCTCTGGACAATTCTAAAACCAACTTAATTTATACCGTCTATTTTTGAAAAATATCAATTACAACATGTATATGTATACAAAATCAAAAAAAAGTATGTATACAAAATCGAAATCTTCAAACAGAAATACATTAATTTATTAATAATTTTTTTATTCAAACATCGTGGAATGTATGAAGTCATATTGCGATAGAAACCGGAGCAATCTCCACTGTAATAAGCCGCGACCTATTATTTATAAGTTTTATTAAAGATTCTTCATTTTCTGGTCTCTCTGGTACAAATTCCTTCCATTTTGAAAATAAATTTTCAATTGGGTTTTAAAAAGGTGGGTATGGGGGAAAAATAATAAACTGAAACTGTTTTCCTCTATCAATTTCCTTATTCTTGTAGTTTTATGGAAAGGAAACAAAAACAAACAAAGTCAAAATTAAATTTGCAATATCAAAATAGATTTTTACAATGTCAAAATAGAGATGATAACCGGTGTATTTATAGAACATGAGAAAAATTTGATTCCCCCAATGATTTGTTTGCGGTTGTCAAAAATCGTTTAGTATCTCTTCAGTTGTATCTGAAACAGAGAAGAACGAGTCATTTGTAAAATATCTTATAATAAAAATATCCAAAGATATATATACAAAGATATATATAAAGATATATATATATATATATACAAAGATATATATATATTATATATATATATAATACTAAAAAGAAATTCACTTAATTAGGTTCTGGGTCTATTTTAAATATTCGAGTATTATTTTTAAAATTTATTTAGAATATGTTTGTTTATTGTTTACTAATTTTATCATCATAATGCAACCAAAATGTTTCTCCCCTAAATTTGGAACTGAGGAGGAGAACTCTTCTCTTATGACTTCTCAACTCAAATTACTCTTAATTTTAATGATTTTTCTTAAATGTTCTTGAAATTTTAAGTCAGGTTTTAGTCATCAAGCCGATTGAGCACAAAGACAAATCTTCCCTGAAACTTCTCTTTTGGTTGGCTTTATTTTTACTTATTCTTCCGTTTTCAATTTGCGTCACATTTAATAAATTGAATTTTATGCTATAGTAATCGGTATTTGTAAAGGTATGAGTAAAGAAAAATTACAAAGCTGTTCTCTGTTTGATTTAATAAGCGAAGAAAACCCACAATTTACAAATTCTATTTCTAAAATATTAATAAAATTAATATAATATTTGGGTCTATGACCTTTCAATTATATTTCCGTCGTATGTAATGAATTCGTTTCTTCTTTTTCTTGGAGTGCTCTAGTTTATATGAATCCTTTAATGAACTATGTTTTAATGACTTTTTTCATCTTGGATTTGATCAACAGTAATTAGATTGGGATTTCATCTGGTATGATAAGAAATCGATTGGGAATAATTTTTACTATAGACATTCATGGATCTTTGAATAGGCTTAATTTAATTAACTCATCAAAATTTTAAAAGTATTAATAACAAAAGGTTCAAGTCAATAAATGTTATTATTCTTTTTTGCAAAAATTTTGATTTTTCAAAAAAAATTAATCTTCCAACCATGGTATCATCGTCTTGTAAAATGTATTTATTTAATTTAATTATTAATTTAATCAAAAATTATATTGCTTATGTTCATTACCCAGAAATCTTTATAACATACAAAAACTATAGGTTTAATAACTTCATTAATTACAGTAATATCACAAAATTTCTCCAGGTCTTCCCCAAATGCAATACAATCACTTTATTCAACGTTAGTCGCAAATAAAATTAATAATAAATGATAAACATAAAAAGTTTCTTTTTATTGAATTCTCACAAGATATCAGTAAAGATCAGTATAATAAAATAAAACAAAAATGAAATAAGCAGTTAAATAATTCTTACCTCACCAATGATATGTCACTCTACTAACGTTTGTGCTTTAAAACAATTGTCCGTCAAAAGTAAACTAACATGGTACTCGAGTTCTCTTGAAGCAAAGGGTGTTTATATCACATAGACCTTTAAAATATTTGATCAATAATGTTCTTTCATTACTTGCAATCAATAACTTGTAAACTTTTATTTCTTGTAATTAATCATAAACAATAACTAGAACGCTTTCAAGAATTTATTTTTTACAACTTAATTGATAACTAGAGCGCTTTAAAACTGCGATTCAAATGATTATAGGCTTTTAAGAGTTTTTAAAATCCGGTTTTCCAATAATCCGATCAACCTGGTCGCTTACTCATAAAATTGACAACTAATTCATCATTTCTTCAAATAAGCGGCTTACCCTTTCCAAGATAATTAATTACCGACTTTGTCGATTTATTACTGGGTTAAATAATTAATCAAGTCCGATAAATATTTTTGGCAATTATTATCATGATTACTTATCCTTTAACTGAACATTAATTAGGACTTAAATTCATTATTTTGATAAATTATAATTTCAAAATTTAAAGTTCCCATTACAACTTAAGCTCCTTATAAACATTATATCTCACTTTGTAAAGAAATTTTGATGTCGGCTTAAATTTTTTCTATCATACAGATTTTAATGATTTTAAACATTCCATATTTTAGTTTCCTTGGATTTTGGCAGATTACACATCGCCAAAACTTGATCTTACCAATCCCAAAACCTTCAGAGATTTATCAAAGCCAATTGGAGTCGTCAATCCAAAAAATGAAGCTGAAATCAGAGAAAAGTATTTATTTTGGACAGATATTGGAAAAACAAGACTATTGATTTTTTGCTTTATAAAAATAGATACGAAAGCTTTGAAGATCCGAATGGAGTTATTGAGAAATTCCATTATGGAACTCATTATTCCAGCGCTGCTGGGGTTATGCATTACATGGTCCGGGTTGAGCCCTTTACAAGCATGCATATTCAGCTGCAAAGTGGAAAGCATGTATTATGATTATCGTTGTATATTTATTTATTCATTTTTAAGATTCGATATAGCGGATAGGCAATTCCACTCCATCCCCACCGTCTGGAATTTCATCATGGAATCTCCGAATGATAACAAGGAACTCATTCCAGAATTCTTTTATCAACCTGAATTTTTGCGAAATACAAATAGTAAATCTTTTTAATTAAAATACTTTATTTTTTCTTAAAGATCAATTATTTTCTTTAAGAATATATTTTTATCAAAAATTATCTTATTTAATTAGATAGAGAAATATTTTCATTTGAAAATCAGATATTAATATTAGGTATCATTAATAATTCGGACTAAGTAGAGTGAGGACAGAATCGATATTCATAAAACACTTCTCAACAACAGTTCACCAAGTTATTCACATACTGAAAAAACGTCTTATATAGTACTCTCTCTATTGTTTAATTTTAAGAACTACCAATGCTGCACCATAATCTACCAGACGTTGGACAAATTGCTTTCTTATAAAATCATAAAAGACGACATCTTTATTTAAAAGTTGACACTGTTTATTCTTGAAACTTATTATAACTTGCGATAAAAAGTGATTCTAAAATAGATGATAATTGCAAATTCAATATTAGGAGAAATATTTCAAGGACTTTCTAAAGACAATCATTTTATTCTATCAAGATTATGATGTGTATAGTGTTCCATTAAAGATATTGTTCTTCGAGTCTTATGAAACTAACACAACTGAGTCTTACTGTCGTAACTTCAAATAATAAAAGAAAAATTTTTTACGTAACAGACTCTTTTGACCATTAAGCATAAACCTATTCTGCATAAATTATTTTGTCACAATTAAAGGATCATGGATACGAAGTTTTCTTATCAAAGTTTGGTCTATCAAAACTGACCTATCACCAACTGATCTTCACCTTTTCATAAGCTCGGCAAGATTTATTCGATATCGTTGTTCATCAAGCAATCCTCCGCTATTTTCTCTCCATCAATTTTCAAAATTTTCTCTAAAAAAATATTTAAGGTGATTTACTTATCAAAATCAATAAACTTTTTTCATCTAACTCAAAAAATGTAATGGGTTTGCGCAAAACAATTACAAGAAAATAAGTAGTTGAGAAATAAATAAAAATATGGACGAAGACTATTAATTACTCAATTTCTGTTTTCCATTTAGATTTTCAATTCGGACTGTTACAACAATCAAAAACTCCAATTGATGATGTTGAATTACCAGCCTGGGCAAGTAGTCCTGAGGATTTTATTTTTCAACACCAACAAGCTCTTGAATGTGAGTACGTCTCGCAGAATCTTCATAATTGGATTGATTTAATTTTTGGGTACATTTTTATGATAAAAGATCTTATTTGTTGAATTTTCTTTCAGATACAAACAAAAGGGTCCCGAAGCTATTAAAGCTTTGAATGTTTTCTATTACGTCACATATGAGGGTGTAGTCGATTTAGATCTTATTACCGATAGTGTAGAAAGAGAGTCGATCGAGAGCATGATTAATAATTTTGGTCAAACCCCTTGCCAGTTAATGAAAGTATCTTTTTTTCTTTTGCTAGTCTTTTTCAAGATAATAATAAGCTTTTATTGATTATTTTATTTATATTAGAACTTTGCGAAGTCTTACTTTTTATTAACTCTAAAACATTAAATAAATTTTGATTTGTTTAAATAATTTTAATAATCAAATGATAATTTGAAAAGAAAAATGATGATATTCAGATTTGGCATTGCACAAAATTTCTAATTAATTTTCTGATATCTACACCCCATACCAAACTATTAGGTCAGTCCATAAGTTCGTGCGTATTAATAAATATTATGTAAATATAAAAATAAAAAGTAAATGAAATCGAT
>JBBMKC010063385.1:0-17491 GCA_037834085.1 Bipalium vagum | reverse complement strand
AGTCATAACAATGTTCGGTGATACTGCAAGCCTTTCCAAGCCTCATTCCTTCCTCTTCTTGGTTGATGATCTCCACATATCAGTCATCATTGGAGTTTGAGTATTGAAGAGTCCATAGATGCATTAAGATAGGTAAACTATCGTATCATTCTGAATTTCTGGGGGTGTGGTAGCGCCAGTGTGAATTATAAGGAGTGATTCGAACAATTAGTTTGCTTAAATTTTTAAAAATAAGGATCTCACGTCTAAATTAACAATTATTAAATGTTTTTAATTTAAAGTTTTAAAAAATTATAATGTTACGGTTTCTTTAAATATATAAAATAAATTTTCGTAAATTTTATAAAAGTAAATAATTTAATTTTAAAAAAAGGTGAGGTCCAAGTTTGATAAGTTTGTTTGAGTGATCGGATTTAACGAAATATATTATTATTGCTTTGATTTTGAATTATTTAAAATGAATACATAAAAATATAACTTGAATAAAGAAATTTTTGTGTTGATTTCCTGTTACTTTTTTTTTAGTGAAAACCTTGTCTTTGTAAATATAAATATGAAGTGATATAACTATAACTTTGAAAAACCCAGTAAATTAAACGTTTAATCTATAAAATAAATAAAAGTTTGCTTTATATAGTTTCATAAGAATATTTTTCTGCAAAAGTATGTTTCATGGAAAACCCTGACGAACTATTGAAATCAAGCGCAATAACAATTATCTGCTTCACTAAATTTAACTCAACAAGTAATTAAAATCATATTAAAAAAAGAAACTGGATGCCTAATAAGTGAAAGAAAAGTGCAAGAATAATTAATTAAAAATTAAATTGAAAAGAAAAAAATAAAATTTTAGGTTTACCTTGTAGTCACTGACAGTGAAAATTCTTTTTATATTTTAAATCTTAAGAGTAATAAATGAATTATCTTTTTGAAAGGGAACTTCTCTTTTTAAGTTAAAGGATAATGAAATTGTTTTGACACAATGATGTATATAAGAGATTTGTCGATAATATTGATTTTCAGAAATACCAATTGTCGTATATGATTGCAATTGATGAGACAGCTGTATTTATGGTAGACATTCGTGGGACATCATCAATCAACAGATTATGGAAGCCAGAGGTTTACCTGTATTCTTGCACTTCTTTTGGATGGACCAAAGTCAGAGCCTTTTATTATTATTAAAGGAAAGAAAAATAAAATTGAGCAGTTGTCTGGTGTGTACATTCTGGAAACAGAAAAGGCATGGAGTACCCAAGCAGCAATTAGTAAATGGATTGACCTAATGTTGCCAATGGTTTTGAGAGGCAATAGAAAAGGTTTACTTATACGGGATTCAGTCAGCATTCATCGTATCAATGATATGAAAAATTTTCTTAAAGAGAGATAGGTTGATCGAATAATGATACCACCTAGAATTACAGGGTATCTTCAAAGTTTAGATTTGGTGATAAATAAGCCATATAAGGACAATTTTAGATTGTAAATCAATGAGTATATTGAGAAGAAAATGATGATAAATGAAAAAATAACTTTCTAAAATCGAATCTATAAGAAATAGTCAAGTGAGTTAGAAATACCTGGGATAAAATAAATATAACTGTCAAAAAAAACTTTGAAGGCTGCCTATCTGGACATTTCGGTTTCATTCAATGAAAGTTTCGTAGGAAAAAATGAGAAATTAGAATCACTTATCAAAGATAAACTTAATTCACAGGAATTAATAGAAAGAGTTCAAAATCTTGATTTTTGAAGATGTCGATGAAGAGCACGATTCAACTGTTAAATTAAGATTTCTGTATCTTTTGAAAAAAGCGGTCCTTCAAATACATGTATAAGCGGAAGCCAAATTTTTTCATCGGAAAATAATATAAGCGGCCGCTTATAATAGGAAAAACACGGTATCTTGAAAGTAATAAAAAATTTAAAATTATAATAATATTAAGTTCTAAATATGATAAATATGATAAAAATGAGGATTTCTCATTTTATTTAAAGCCAATTGTAAAAACAAGTGAAAAGGAAATAAGACAAACATTAAGTTTAATATTTTAAAGTTAAATGAATATATTTAGAAGAAATAAATTTCTAGGAATGGAATTTTAAAAATATAAATACAATCAAGTAGATTTAAATTCATATAAATCTTTAGTAGGATCTTCATATATAAAGTTTCCATTTAAATCATATTATATAGTAAATATAAAGAATATCAATTATAAATATTTGGTTTATTTCATCTTAGCACATTGGACCAGGAAGCCGTTATTGACTTCAAAATTTATTTTCGTGCTCGATCTCACTTCTGTCTCATCCACCTCCACTCTCGACAGTAACATCTTTATCGGTCTTCCAAAACTAAATCTCCACGGGTCCTTCTCGTTGTCTTCTGGGTTGTTGCACTCAATGAAAAGTTGACATCCAAAAACAGTTCCTCCAAATCCTTTCTTCCTTGCTCTTCTCTCGCTGCTTTTAGTCTCTCCCAAATTGTTTAAAATTGCTGTTAGATATGGCCATTTGAGTTGTGAAGAAAAATCTTGAGAAACATAGTTCAGTATTTATATTTTTTACAAGCTCCGCCATCTACCTGGATTAAAATTTCTTTGTACAACTCACATTGACAATCTTGTGACTATCATATTTGAGCACCAAACTTTTTATCACTTCTATAATCTTGTCTTCGGCCTGCCTTCCTACCGCAGTTAAATAGGTACATTTACCATATTGATTTATTATGATTATGATATACTTCTTCTTCCTCCTGGTTTCCGTTAAAGAACTGAGATGTCGACATAAATGTTCTCAAGCATCACAGATGCTTGAGATTTCACGGTGATCTCCTTTTTCGCCGATGTAACCACTTTACGCGACTGGCACGCTTCACACACTGACAATACGCTACGTTCTTTACTATACAAAAACTTTATATCATGTTTCTCCTTCACATATCCCAAAACGTACTCAGTTATGGGATATGTGAAGGTCTAGATAACAAATCTGTGTTTGTACGTATCGCTGCCTTTCTATTAGATTGTAACATAGTTCGTAACTTTTTTAAACAATTGTCTTTTAACATCAAAGAGAATTATAAATCGTGAATAAGCATGTATATGTATATACATTTTCTGAAAGCTATTGTTAAAACGAACCAATTGAAAGTATTATCGATATAATTTTTAAAAACTTCGATTACTTAATATTATTTTAAAATGGAACAAAATAAAATGAATTTTAGGAATCTTATTATTTTATTACCGGAAAGGTAAAAGTGATTCGGAGTCAATGAAGAAGATTTGCTCTCTTTATGGAGATGATTCATAAACCACTTTTTCATATACCTACGGACCGTTGTCCAGACTGTGGCCAGTCAATGGTTTTTAAGGTTCAAAAGTGGTATATAAGGAGCTCAGTGGAAGGTCTTCTAAAGTAGATGATGATTACATAGAATCAATAATTGAAAAAAGATTACCATTCTGCAACAAGATCAATCGTAGAAAGACTCAAGATATCCAATATGAGTATGTCAAGGCCTAAAATAAATATTCACCAGCAAACGCTAGCAATATTAGAAAGATTGCAATAAAATTGGTAAATAAAAATTAAGCCAATCAGGAACATCAAAGGCTGGAAATAGGACTATATAAACCCCTGTTTTCAGTCATAAAGGCAGACAAAATTTTTATCAAGAGAAGATGCAAAACTATACGGTAACATAACTTTCAAAAAGTTAAAAAACCAAAAGACGAATTAAAACGAAAAATTAAACGAAAATTATAATAAAATTATTAAAATTAATAATTAAACGAAATTTAATTTAACACCTCGCAATTAAAGAAATCTTCTTTACATTCTCGATTCTTTTGCTCCTTTTGCAATTTCTGTTTTCTTATACACCATACTCTACTAACCTCTAGGATTTAAAGTAAGACTTCTAATTCTAACAAAGGGACTCCTTGATTTTTCGGCAATCAAGGGTGAAAATAATAATTTTTCTAAATAAATATTATAATAATATAATAAAAGGTGTGCTATTGTTATAAAGAGCTGTGTATAAACTGTGATAAATCAAATACATATTTTTAAACAAAAGTGTTACTTTAGTTTTGTTAATATCAATTAGAATTAGAAGACATTTTTTGAATATATTTATTAAGTGATATAACAAATAATATTATAATAAATTTTCTCAAACCTGGAAATTTCATTCCTACTTTGTTAATATTTTAAAATAATTAAAATATTTAAAATAAATAATTAAAATAATTAAAAAATTCCCCAGGTCTGATTAGCTTATAAGTTTTTTTCAAATTCTCTTATTAAATTCACTTCTTTCTGAAAAGTTGGTGAGCTCTATTAATTAAAACAAATAAGTCGAGGCAATAAAAAACCCCAACACTATATAAAACTGATATCTGAAAGATGAAAAACTATGTGACACCTGATATATAAAAATTCTTACAAAATAGATTTTTAAAATTTATACATAAGTAAAACATTAATTTGAATGTAAATTACATCTATCTTTAATTTTATTGCAATGTTTATTTTTCATTGTTTTCTCTTCTTTCAGTCTTTTTCAATATTTTAAAAATTAAACGATCAATATCATTAATACCTGCTTTTATTGCAGCTAAATATTTTCTTGAAGTTACAAATTGGTCTAAAATATATTAAGGTGTAAAAGTTTAATAAGCTTCTCTTTCTCTTTTTATATTTCTTGATTCACTTATTAGAGTTTTATTTTTTATTCATTATGAAATAGGAGAATTATAAATTCTCCTAATTCTAAAACAAAATAAAATTTCAATAAATAGGATTGATCAAGTCACAATAAAATATTATGTAAAGAGACGTGTTTTCGATGTAATATAAATAATAAATAAAATGAATAAAATTCAAAATCGAACTCCATGAGAAAAACTAGAAAGAGCAATTAAAATTTGTACGAGAAGCCGGATCATATAAAATAATTCTAACAGTTATTGAGTTATACACAAAATATGATTTTGCTGTTCCCTTAAAAATAAAACTGGAAAATATATAAGGGATGTTTTTGATGAAATATTTGGAGTGTATAAAAAAGATCTACAAAACTTTAAATTGATAAAGGCACAGACTTTTACAATAAAAATTTTTACTTTACTTTTATAGAAGTTATATATTTTGTAAAGAAAATAACATCGAAAATCAGGGGAAATTTGTTGTAACAGAAAGATTTAATACAAGTCTGAATAATATGATGTTTAAAACATTTACAGACATGAAAACAGAAAATTACCTCAATTAATTAATTTTTATAACAATAAAAATCCAACAAAGCAGTCGAAACCCTTAATCAATCCAATGAAGTAAGTATAAAAAAATAAGTCAAACGAAAATAGTAATCTTGTAAAACTAAAACCAAATCTCAATTTTAAATTATTAATTATTAATTTAAAATTAATTAAATAAATTTTAAATATTATTTTAGGAGCAAATACTGATTTTTAATCAGAAGCATGTTATCCTAAAATTATTAAATTATAATTAATTTTTAATAAAATAAATTTTAAATAGAATCAACTACTGATTTTTAGTCAGTAACATGTATTTATAATATTATAATTTTCAATTTTTAGAAATTTATTTTATTTTTAGTTCTAATTAAATATAGAAAGTAAGTCATGATTGACAGCTTAACTAGTCAATCAGAGACGCTAAAATGAACAGTAAAACATTATATAAGCCAGCGAAAATTCATTATTTTTCGCCCAGAAAATTGCATTAAAGGTAATGTTTAATCTTGTAATTTTTTCTTGCTGACCAGGGTTTTAATTAAGATTTGGCACAGCTTTTAATAAAGATTAAGCTTTTAATTAAGATTAAGCTTTTAATTAAGATTTGGTGTTTGCGTTGAGACTGCCTGTTGCAGTTTATTGTTGTAATTAAAAGGGTCTTACCCTCATTTTATTAATATATTTTTGGAATAGTTGTTTTTGTGTTTTTGTAACGAGCTTTTTAGGTAGACCCACAGCAACCTCAGCGTAGGTCAGGTGTGCTTGATAAGAGTTGCGCCAACAATATTTTGTCAGTCATTTTATTTATAATTTTCAGTCTTTTTTTATTTAACCTTTTGAAGTATAAAAGTTTATTATGTTACAATATTATGTTACTTGAAATTACATTTGCTAAAAGCTTATAGGATGAAATGCAATTTTTAAATTTTTTAAATTTAATTCAATTTTGTAATGATAGTTTTCAATTTTTCAGAATTTTTATAAATTTCAAAATTTTATGAATTTTAATTTTAACACATTACCTTCCATGTATCTTTCTTTGGATTCGATATGGACCTTCGTCTCCTTGCTGGTCCTTATTCCTCGTTTAAACTTCTTCCAGGACTTCGTCACCAACAACAAAATTCCTTTTCGTCATCGATTTCACTTTCATCCTATCCACCTTCTCTCTCGACGGATACCATCTTTCTCGGTCTATGCGCCTGCCAAAAATAATCTCTGTGGGGCTCCTTCTTGTCGTCTTCTTTGTTGTTGCATTCAATGAAAACTCGACCTCTGGCAATAGTTCCTCTCAATCCTTCCTTGCTCTTCTCTATCTGTACTCAGTCGCTCCCTAATAGTTCTAAATTATCGTTCAATCTGGCCATTAGTGTTGTAGTGGTAGGGGCTTGAAAACCGTAGTTCTGAATTTATACTTTTCGCGAACTCTGCCATCTTCTTTGACTCAAATATTTTTTCGCAATCCACATTGATTATCTTGGGACTACCAAACTTGAAAACTCAACTTTTTTTATCACCTCTAATTATCTCTTCGCCCTGCCTTGCTATCGCAGTTAAACAGATATATTTACTGTACTGATCTATTATGCCTAGGATGTACTTTTTCTTCCTCCTGGTTTCCGTTAACGAACCGCAGATGTCGACATAAATGTTCTCAAACATTTCAGATGCTTCTAATTTCACTGTGGCCTCTTTTGTCTCTGATGTAACCACTTTATGCCTCTGACACACTTCGCAACCTGACAATACCCTCCGAACTTTACTCCACAAGCCCTTTATATCATGTTTCTCCTTCAGATATTCCACGACCTTCTCAGTACCTGCATGAGCCAACCCTCTATGAACATGCCATATTAAGTTCTTTTCTGCATCTTTAACGTCTTCTGTCCCTATTGCATCCAACATCCTGACTTTCATCTTTCCCTTCTTAGCCTCCTTATGCGCTAAGTGGCAGTGAGTACATGTTTCGCATCTTGCTTTAGATAACCGATCTGCTTTCATATGCATAGAACCCTTCCTGTATTCGAACTTAATGTCAAAACTGCTCAAGTAATTAATCCAGAATTGCGACGTGATCGTACTCATCTTGAAGGTGATTGCTTTATGGTCCGTTCTCAGTCTGAACCTCATTAAGTATAAATAATGTTGAAAGTAATAAAAGTAATAAATGGACAGCAATTCCTTTCGAGTAATACAGTAACCAATTTCATGGCTGTTCATGGTGTGAGAGCCGAATGCTATCACTCGTTCCAGTTGAGAAAGAACTTAATCAAAGCTTACATCTATATCTAGAATAAATTCCTTCTTAATATCGGGGAAACATAATACAGGACTTGATGTTAATGTTGTTTTCATTTCCTTGAACGCTTCTTCCATCTCAAGTGATCACATTAATTTTTTCTCACTCTTTCCACACGCTCTTTTCAAGGGCCTAGAACTTTTCGAGTATTTTTTATAAATCTTCTATAATAGTTACAGATCCCTAAAAAGCTTCTCAATCCTTTTACACATTTCGGCCTTTCAAAAATTTTAATCCCCTCAAACTTTGAAGTGTCTGTCTTTACCCCCTTTCTACTCACCACATGACCCAAGAACTTTATTTCCTCTTTTAGCAAATGATACTTTTCTAATTTTTAAATTTTTATATTGTGCCTAATTTAAATTTTTAATTTATTGTAAATTTAATTTTAATATTTTTTTAATTTACTGTTAATATTTATTTTAAAATATTTTTTATTGAAATGAATTTAATATTTAATGGCACAATATATAGTATTAATTCATTAAGAATGGAAAATTTGTTTAAGTATCATTGTTTTAAAAAGACATTCAAAATATATTGTTCAAACTATGACTGATTTTGTTGATATCGCAGCTAAAAATAATTATTTATCAATTCCATTATTATTAGAAACTTTTATATACTCATAAGGATAAAATGATTTCTTAGCTTTTAATTCATATGATTTTAAAATTTATAAGATTTTAATAAAGTTTCTCCCATAGCTTTAACAGAAATATTTGAACAAATTCTTAAAGAATCTAAAAATCTAATATTCTTAAAGCTAAAAGTTATATAATCTTCATTTGTATAGGGCATTATATATTTTATGTCATTTGAGATTTTTTCATTAATTCTTTAAAAAATAAATGAAAATCTCATCCAAATCTATTATGAAAATAAAATAGAATTAAATTTTTTAAATTGACTTATAATTTATATTACAATTATTGGGAAGTGCTACTCTATTTTCCATTTAAATGATCATGATTTTTAACTTAAAATGATTTCATTATCATCTTCCAAATCTTCTTGTCAATATATAAAATATTGACAATATATTTATAGAATTTGAATAATTAATTTTTTTTTCTTCAGATATAATTATTTTATGTTTATAATAATCACTTGTATTTTTTACCAGATGATTATTATTGTCATTTATTGATTTAATAAATTCATTAAAAGCATTTTCTCCATAGAATTTAAAATAACTTGATTTGAATAATTCAGAATAATATAAAGTAATAATTATTAAATTGACAATATTCATAGTTTTGAAATGTTGCTTTTGATTTTTTAAATTATTGACAAATACTTATATATTGTTTTAATAAATTTTCTGAACGTTAAGAATTAAAACAATCTAAGCACACATGATTACTATTTAATTTTACATTAGATGAAATAGTCATATTTTTACTTAATACATAATGGTTAATATATAATAACCAAATACATTTCTTCTATAGTTAGATGAGCTATAAAATGTTTTATATGAATTGATGTTATTATTTTATTCTCATCAATTTCAAATATATTTACTGAAATATTAATTTATTTATTAATTTTTTTAATATCTTTTTTTTTCATAGGAAAGGTTATATCATTTAAATTTAATTTATTTATATGTGGAACATATTTATTTACTCAATCACTGGTACATGTAAATAAGCAATTACAGAATAAACGAAACATGTATAATCATTATTTTTATATTTACTGTAGATTGTGATTTGAATGGTAATCTTATATATGATGATCTAACTAAACTTTGATAATTAAATAAATTTAGTCTAATTGATTTTATTTTATCCAATTTTCAATCATATTCTTTTTCTTCTATATACTTATTTAATTTTTCGAAGTTTGATAAAAACTGTGTATTTCTTATTTCTTCTTTTATATTTATTTTCTGGCTGTGAATAAAATTGATTTATTAATATTTCATTTTATTTGTATCTAAAGAAATTTTGAATGGGTGAATAAATTTACGTTTAATAAAAATTTGATAACTCAATTTATTGTTAATATATTTAAATAATACTTAACTATGTCTATTAATTCATCTTGATAAATATTTTATTATTATTATCTTGAATAAACCTAATTAATTCATTCTTACTGATTTTAAAATTTTTTTATCTATAATTATTTTTTTTAGATTTCTCTCCAAATTTAATTTCACTTATATGTATAGAATCGATTCCAGGCCGTTATTTAAAAATATTATTTATTATTTATATTATTACATATTTTATTTAAAGTTTCATTATGATTATTAGATTTTAAAAGAGAAATTACTGTTGTTTTAGTTTATTATTTAGATGTATTGAGCAAGTACGATGCCCTTCCACCATCAATTCTATAATTATTATTCTGTGCTTCATCAACACGTGTCGATTATTCATTATATCTAAAATGTGTCATATAAGTTGTTGACATTTTTCAAATATTATTTAATATATTTTGCAATTTACAATACTCAAAAAATTGTTACTATCAGGTAACGAACTAAGTTTTTCGTTTTTTCACTTGTTTAAATTTGTTAGCCCCTGAGATTCCCATTTATCTACCGATTTAAATTTTCTTTGTTTTAGTTTGCTGCTTAAACATGTGAGTTTCAAATTTACTACATAATTAATGTTATTAACCAATATCCTCTGGAATAGGTGCTCCAAAAGTTCGCTGGATAAATCAAAAATTTGTGCAATTATGTATTACGAATCGAAAAATAACAAATGAAACTGTCTCAAAACTTAACGAGCTGCTTGGTGAAGGAACAATACAACTGGGAAACAGTGGAAAATTGGTTCAAAAAATTCAATAGTGGCGATTTTTCATTGAAAGACAAAGAGAGGTCTGAAAAGGCAAAAGCGTTGGAGGATTATCAAATTATGAATCTTCTTGAACAAAACAGATCAATTAGTGCTAAATAAATCGCTTCTGAGTTAAATATAAGCAATACATCTATAAGAAACAGACTGAAAGTGTTAGGATTCACTTGTAAACTCGACAAATGGGTTCCCCACCAACTAACTGAAAAAAAACAAGTAGAATTGCATTGAAATTTGTTCAAGAAAGAGACCGAAATGATCCTTTTCTCGACCGGATAGTCACTTCGATGAAAAGTGGATCTATCATGACAACATAACCAGACGAAGATTGTGGTCGTTGAAAGGAGAGCTTTTGCAAAAAATTGAAAAACGCAACTTTACACGAAACAAAGTTCTTTCATGCATTTGGTGGGATTCTCGTGGAATTATTTATAAGGAGTTTCTCAAATCCGGGGAAACCATTAATTTTAATGTCTATTGTGACATGCTAAGAAGAGTTCATGCCATGATGAAGGAGATTTCATACTTAGAAAAAATTGAAGAATAAGTACTGAAAGTTGACAGCGTGCGTTCACAGAATTAAGGTTCAGACACCATAAATGAACACACAACACAGAATCACTGTTTTGGCAGAAATTACTAATATAAAATCCTTATATCGTAAAAATATTAAAATATTAATAATCCTGATACATATTTCGTATATTTTATTTAAAAGTATAAACATTTAATTTAATAAAAAGTATTAATTCTTATTTTTCGAAAATAAATATTTCTTATTAAGATGTTAAATAATTTTTTATTTAAAAATTTTATCTATAATGATTTAAAATGGTAATCTTCTAATATTTATATTGACTCTAAGATTTATGAAATTATAGATATATTATGAAGTAAATTATTAATTTCTGACAATTATATATTTTCCACCATTGTTTAATGCTGTTAAAATGTAATAATGCGAATTAGATTTGTAGGTCATTGTATTTTTAAAGCGCAGATTATAAATATTTTTGTTTCAATTTCAATTACACAGCTTTTGATTTGTTTCTCTTAATTTAAACTTTTTAAATAATGTATAATACATAATTTATTATTAGCTTAATATATGACATAATTTTTTTGTAATTTTTTTGTAAGATATTTTGGAGTGCTTATATTTCCTAATTAACCATTGTATTTCAGTTTTAGATATTTACTTATGATGGTTAAATACAGGTATTACAGTTTTTATATTTTAACCTAATGTACATGAATTTTATGTTCCAGTAATATTGAAAAGTCTAATTCTAATGTTAACAATTCTACAAAGTTACTAACTTATTATTTTAATAATGTAATCAATTGATGATTAAGATTGGATGAACAAAATCTCACTGTACAATCTCAACATTTGGCTGAAGTCAAAATGTTAAAATATCTACAGAGAAATAGGAAAGATGTGATAAAAAAGTCCAAATTTATAAAAAAGAATTATCTGAGTTCAAAAATAGAAGACACAGAAAACTCTCCGTGTCCGGATAAGGTTACTGATTGTGATGATTATAATGTTAAGCTAAAGAAGAAGTCTAAGTCATTGAAAACGGTCAAAGAAATGGATAATAACAAGATTGAATGTCTAAATCTTGGTCAAGTGAAATTATCACAAACGGTTATTATTAGCTCAGTGCTGAAAATGAACAAAGTAGATCCAGGAATCGATTCCGTCTTGCCAAATTCTTTACATTCCATCTATGTTCGATTTGTGAATAGTAAGAAGTATGTAGAATCGTCTTTCGATAAAGAAGTCTATTTCTGTGGCATTGGGCTTCTGGGTGTCAATATGGAGGATAAGATCTACAATAAACGAAAAGCTTTAGAAGATTCACTCAAGCGAGGAACAAGACTACGCCCAAACCCTAAGCCTACGAAATTATTTGATGGAACCATTATCAGTCGTCCTTCTCGAAAATTTAATAATAGCAATGTTCTAAAATCACTGAAATCATTGGAAGATCGACCAATTGTCTTTCGTTGTAAGGGAAAGTATAACGTATTTAATATTGGATCAGAGGTTCAAAAGAAGACGAATCGACGAACGATTAGAAAACCTATGAAGAAGAACAGATCAATTGATGAAAAGTGCATTGAAAAGGAATTGTGTAATGAAAATTCTGGTGTATCAAGCGATGAGGATCTGGAAAGTTCAAATTATCAAAATGTAACACTTAGTCGTCCGAAACGCCAACAAAAGATTCCAAAGCTCGATTTCAAATATTGTTATCATGATCGACATAAAATTCCCAATCGAAAAAGTGGTGATTCCAATAGTGATGGCGTTAAGTCAAGCGAGTGTGAGAAAGAATTGTTTGAAATTCTTGATTCAGATTCGTCATCTGTAGTGGAAGTCTTACCACCAAATGAGACTGAGGTCTCGGATGAATCTGGTGGGCTTTTAACCATTAAAGAAACTGACCAGCCATGCAAGTCCAAGTGTCCTTTAAATATCCGTAAAGGCTGGAGACCGAAAGAAAGTAAAGCTTTGAATTTGTTGGATAAGCTACGCTTGGGGCTGCAATGTACAATAATCCAAACGGAAAAGGATATAATCGTTCAGAATCTCAGTCTTGACGATTTAAATACATTACAAAGTCGATTACAAGGACTTGCAACTTTCAAAAATATCGAGGCTGAATATGATAAAAATGGACAGGAGACTGCTCGTGCAACAATTGATCGGAAAATGTTAAATTTGCCTTTGAGGAATACTGATATTGTAATTGAAACAAAGGGTTCTTTACCAGGAAGGATTGAAGATACAGTAAAAAGGAAATTGGTCAACTCACAATTTCAGTCGGATCGGAAAAAGGTTTTACTGACTGACAAACCTATTGTCGATCAAAATAAAGTTTCCAAAATGACACAATCGATAAATAACATTTACAAAATCGATGATTGTTCTCCATTATGGATTCGTCCTAAAAGTAGGTCAGTGAAAAAAGTGCGCAAGCTATACACTCAATCGGGAAATACGCCAAACATTTTGTCAAGATCTCAAATTTTGAACCGCTCTGATAAACTCGTGTCATCAGCCACTCGACCTGCATCTAGTCAGTCTTTAACGGTGCCTAAAAATCTTATACATTCAGTCTCACAGGAATCACCGGTGGTTGGCTCCTCGGATCCCATTGGTAGTCACAATCAGCATGCAACACCTGTATCTTTTTATCCTCAGCTCACGACGATTTCATCACATATTTCTTCAATATCAATAGTTTCTAAGCCTATGATAACGGAAGTGATCAAATCGATATCGTCTCTGACAACTGAGAATTTGACTGGATCAATGAAAAATAATGATGTTTCTAATACAATTAGCTCTGTCACAGAGCTATGTAATAAAAATAAAAGTAACATCAGCTCAATCAATAATTTTGCTAGTGAGCCCACAACAACGTCTTTGGTTTCAATTGATCTTTCAAAGAAAACTGAAACTGCAGAAGAAGCCACCAGCTCTAAAGTCATTGACTTGGTTTGTCCTGCTACAGCAATGAGCGCCAGTCAGTTATTAATGCTAAAACGCGGTGGTCAAAACATTACGGAAGCGACTCATACTCCCACGAGTACTATACTGAAAATTGTGAATGCAACAGACCAGTCATTTTCAAATCAGATTCTCAAACCTTTTCAGGTATCTTTCTTTAGTAAATCACCGATATTGTTTTATTATTTCTAATTCACGAATCTTTATCTTTGATGGAATAATAATTAAGTGTTGATAATCTATTATCTTCACATATTCCACCAGAAATCAGAATTCGTTTCCAATTTTAATTTATTAGTTTTGTTAGTTAATGAGAATATATTCGTAATTCTTTAGCAATTTGTTATTTTTTCACGAAATCATGGGTAATTTTTTTCAGTTTTGTTGTTCAGTTATCTTGATTTAATTTGTTATTTTATTTCTTATCTATTAAACTTTTACAAATTTAACTTAAGAATTTTTCCAGTTTATCGAACCAAGGTTATTTTGTCTTTATTTATTAAAATATTTATTAAAAACTACATTTGAAAAACTACAATATTTACATTTTTTCAGTTTTTGATTTCTTGTAATTTGAGTCTTTCTCACTTCATTTTTATTAGAATTTCCAAGTTCACACGGGCATTTAAACAAGAGTGTTAATTTAAAAACTGTTTTGGAATTTTATTTCTAATCAATATTCTTGTGGAGATATTTTTATTGGAGTTCTTATCCACAAGTCTCAAGTTTCCCAACTAGTAGATTTACCAATATTTTATTCTTTATTAATTTCCATTATAAAATGTCTTTTCAGTAATTTGTTAAGCTTT
Source organism: Bipalium vagum (assembly GCA_037834085.1). NCBI lineage: Eukaryota > Metazoa > Platyhelminthes > Tricladida > Geoplanidae > Bipalium > Bipalium vagum. Next base: position 2,765 of record JBBMKC010063385.1, on the reverse strand, counting down.
CAAGCAGGGTACATTTTTCTGATTCTGTCGGGATTCCAATGAGTCCAATAATAGATAAATGTAGTTTGGGAGATATAAAAAATATCGACCTATTTAGATAAGTTTTCCAGTTTAATTTTAAAGCAGAAAATGTTTAGATTAATTGATATTAATATTTTTAGTCTAATTTAATTTCCAAGTCATTGAATAAAGATATTCAATAGAATTCTTTAATAATATCGAAACACGGATTTTTTAAAGTTAATCACAATGTCTAAAAGAAAACCATTTCGATGGATAGACCTATTCTTTACTACATTTACAAGTGGATAGATTAATCGATCATCTCTTTATTAATTATTATTCAACATAATATGAAACAAATAATAATAGTAAAACGAATAAAATGAATATGAAAATGAGTTTTTTTCAGTTTTCGATCTCCTTTTAATATTAGGTTGTTTCATATAAAGCTGCCAATACAAAAATGGGACTTTCACATCACAGTTTTTTTAGATATTCATATATTTTATAAGGTGATTGATATCTTTTGAAAGAGTAAGTTTTATACTTTCAGTATCTAAATATTTTCTAATTATTAAATGATTAATTTTAAAATGGAAAGTTTGGATTGTTGCCTTTAATTTTGTACGAATACAAATTGGGTAATAACTTCAAGTAAGCTCCAGAAAACATCAAAACATTTGGACAACACTATGAAGGACCGCTCAATTAGATTTTTGTTTGGTAAATTTCAATCCAGCTATACAACGCTTGAAAATGAAAGTCGCGAATATCCTGACACCGTGTTGAAATTAAAAATTATTAATTAAAAGTTTACTCTTCTCTTTGAAAGAAATCTACGTGTAGCAGTAAGAGAGCTTGCAAAAGATCTTATTGTTAGCCTAGCAACAGTTTGGTGGTATTTAAAAATTATTGGGAAGACAAAGAAAATGAATGGATTGGTTCCTCGTGAACTCGAAGAGAATTATAAACTTGGGCGGTTGAAGGTGAACTCATCATTGCTCTCATGAAATAAAATCGATTCATTTTGCTTTGCATATTAACCACAGATGAAAAATTGGTTTTTTAAAAAATAGGAATCACACCTTCTTATCCTAAACCACACAGATATGAAGCATTTTCGAAGGACGAATTTTTTGTGGATTTTCTTCTTGAGAACCCATTCACGAAACTGTTTCTTATTGTATTTAACAAAGGCACAATAGTAGCTCATTCTCTGGTATAATATTCTTCAAAAATTCCGAGCATGAAATATAACCAGTTTTTTTTGGTATTCCTGTTATTCACATTCTCGCATATTTTCTATAAAAACACGGGGTCGAATGCATAATTTTCAGATTCCAATGCTCTCTATCATTTTCTTTACAGCCACCTTATTTAAATTAGCACGAATAGACAGCTAATTTGGTTAATCTGTCTCTTTCACATTAATTTTTAATTTTTCGAATTTCTCGCTAACTTTGTATGGTCGTCGAAAACTGCTGGATTTCTAAAATTTGGAAAATAATTGAAAGTTGAAGATAGAATAGCTAATATTCTTAATAGAAAATAAGCTATTCTACATCAAGACGACATTCTTGATTTAGAAACTATTCAAAAACATCGGTAATTTAACAGAGGTGCAAGTGCTTGAAAACAAAGAAGAAATAAAAATCATCATTTTGAGCTTATGATTATATTAGATTGTTATATATGAAATTACCGTTTTTTATGTTGATTTTCAAGAAAACGTCATAACTTTGTCAAAAATTAATTTAAGAAAAAATATTCTGTCAATCGTTAAAACTTTACAACGTGAGACAAAGCTTTCTATTTTATTACTGTTAAAATTTGTATCCTTGATTCTGAGACACCGAAGTCTCTTCAACCGTTGTTTAATTAGTGAAGTTCTTTTGGCGGATAATCAATTCAACGTTCTAGAAAATGGAAATCAGTTAGTAATAAGTCCGGATAATAAAGTGGATATGATAGAGCTTCATATAACTGTTTTAAATTTTGCATCTTTCGTCGTGAGGTATACAGTGTGGCTTTGTCGTCTAATAACATTTGATCTTTTCTGTTCATAAGTGCTTGCATCTTTTCAGAAAATTTTTTTTGTGCATTTTGTCTATTTCGGTATTTATCAATTTTAAGAAAGGTGTAATGGATTATACCTCTATTACAATACCATACTGTAACAATTGCCATTTTTGGATGCAAATTTGTTTTGGTGATTCATTTTTGTTTAAATATTTTTGCAGATATTTTACAATTATCGTATAACATCAATTTGATTCCACTAACTGCTTCAATTGATCATCATTAACCGTGATCCTAATCTCCAATACTCTTGTACCTTCAAATTTTTTTGAAACAGCAACGAGTTGTGCGTTCCAAAACTGAACCTGTTTTCATTGCCTTGTTGAAAATTCATGTTGCTTTTGGTGAATTGTGGCCACGTTTAAATTCGTGAAGCACTCGAAATTCATAGTTAACCATTATTTAACTTCAGTTCCTGAGATTCTCAAATTATGAAAAGTATAAATATATAATTTATATTTATACTATAATTATATTAGAGAAAATTTTAATCTTCCACTTGTTATATTAAATTAGATAATTCAAACATTTATTTGGAAAAATAAAATATTCAGAAATAGGTAATAAAATTCGTCAATTTCATATGTACATATGTCAATTAATAAAGCAGGTTTATAAAAAATTTGAATGTATACCCTTAGAAAATGATGATAATTGTACGGAATCTGAGGAATTTGTCTTTG
>JBBMKC010063278.1:0-17491 GCA_037834085.1 Bipalium vagum | reverse complement strand
CAAATGTTTTATTTTGTAATGGATTTTTGTAATACATACTTTTCTTTATATAAAACTGATTTAAATTTTTAATGACAGAATTAAAATAACATTGTATTTAACGTTCAAATTTATTCCGAAAATATCGCACGCACCCTGTATAGTAATACTAAAAATACTAAAAATAACTAAAATTCAAACTCTAAATTATTCAGAATTTTTTAATTATAATAAAGTTTGAATCGAGTACAAACAATAAATTAACAACAGGAAATATTTATGAAAATTGCATTAAAAATCTTTATATTCTTTTAATAAAACAAATTCTGTCGCAATTTTATAGACCTGAAACAAATATTGATTAAGGATTAGAAAATTATGATGAAGTTATTAATAATTATAATGAAAAACATGAATTAAGTATTAATCCAATTTCTGAAGATTATTTGATTAAAATAAATAGAATAGATCATGTTACGATAAAACATGATATTAAATATATATTTCAAAAAAATTAAAAGAAACATATTGAAGATATTGAAATTATAAATGAAATGAATAACATTTCAAATCATACCACAAGAGAAAAAATAGAGAGGTTTAATAAAATTACAGTTTCTAGGATAATTTTATGAGTTTGACAAAGTATTTACTAAAATAAACTTAAATTGGTATTATTCTCATAAGAGGAATTCGAATTTCAAAAAATCTAATTTTAATACGTTTTAAGTGATTGTGAAACTGAAAAAGTGGATAATAATTTTTTCAGGTTTTTTTAAAAAATCAATTTAACGATTCTTCTAAAATCGATTTTAAATTTAGAAATTTTAAAAGAACTTTTTAAGTTTTAAAAATGTTTAATTAATTAATATTTATAATTAAATTATAAAAAGCTCTTAAAAGGGTTTTATTTTTAAAAATCCGATTAAAATTAGTTGAGCACTTCTTTTTAAAAAAATTTTAAATTTAAAAATGAAATTTTATTTTATTACTTTTATTTATTTATTATTTATATTTATTTATTATATAGATTATATACATTAATATATTAAAATAAATTCTAAAAAAATGCATAATAGAAATATTTAATTAGATTTCACTTTTAAAAATTCAAAATCGCATAAACGGTTTACTTTATAAATATTTTAGCATATTAAAAAATAAGCATTTTAATTAATAAATTAATTAATTTTCATTAAATAAAATTGACTTAGTACCGTTTGTGTCAAAACAGAGAAGAAAAATTAAATAGGGAATAAAATTGACAAAAAATCATATTATTAATGCTAAATAATATGTACAGTAAATGGAATATCATAGGTTTCCCTATATTATGTTCTCAAAATGATTTCATTTAACAGATAACATTAACTCGAGGAAGAACAATATTGTATTATTATTGTATCAAATTTGAACTTTTTGAATTTTATTTTAAAAAACGACATTACCTTCGGGTCCACCTGCAGTTTGCAGCTCGTTGATCATAGTCATCTGGTTTCAGCTCATGGAGCAGCTGCATCTTAAAATGTTTAAACTTCTATTCTTTTTAAATGTGTCGAACCGAGGCAGGTGGAATATTAGTTTCCGGCAATATTCTTCGATTGGAAGTTTTATAATCCATAATCAGTAATTGAACATCTAATAGCTGTGTTCCGTTCCCTCAAAAAAGGACACCATCAATGAGATATATTGACATATACTTTCAGTTTCCTTAAACTTTTTTGATATTAATAATAATTGATAATGCAGAACATGAACATGGGTCACTTATTTATTTTCTTGGCGTTTGTTTTCCATAATTGCAGCTTTATGGGAATTTCCATTGTGATAATAACATCGAATTAAATCAATTTTCAAATCTAGATTTAAAATATTTTCGTCAGCTATTCATTTAAACAAAACCTAATTTTATAGTTTCTACAATTATAATCTCGTAAAAAAATTGACAGACGTCATATTCTCTGAATTCACAATATATCTCAATAAATCTTTATATTTATCGTATATGTGGAATGAGGAACGTTCTGTGAAATCAGCCATCAAAGACAGTGGGTTTCAGAATCTGCCGTTTTGCAATTTTTTTCAAAATTAAAGAAATGAGGTCGAAATTATTTTGAAAGACATAAAATAATACTTGGTGTTCCGATCAAGGTCGTTCAAATATATGAAATTCGATGTAAACCTAAATACCATGTGATTAGAACGCCTGACTACGAATTATAGATTTTAGACTTTGTTGTTTCGTAAAATCCATGCCAAATATACTTACAACAAATCGAAAACCTATCTGTTGTAACATTGCTGCCTTTATATTCAAGGAAAATACAAAGATGGTTCTATCATCATGAGTGATGAATGGAGAAGCTAATGTAGCTTGACAAAGTCTGGATATTATATTCACCAGACAATTAGCTAAAGATTAAATATTAAAAATCCTCAAAAAAAAATACAAACACACAAAGCTTCTGGCCTAACATGATGAATAACGTAAAATCTTTGCCATTTATGATTTCGTGACGTTTTATAAATTAATATTTATTGCTTGGTGTTTAAATAAATGTTATTGTCTTTTAATTTCTAATTTATCTCTTTAAATTAAAAAGATGACTCAGAAATCTTAATTAATTATTTTTTAAACATGCATTTTTTATAAACATAAACATTTTTAACATGCATACGTGTTTATTAAATTTTAATTAATTAAATTTAATTAGAATATTTCTTAAATTTTCACAACCTTTACTTTTAATTTAAACTATATTTTATCAAAATCAGTTTGAAAATAATTTTCTAAAAAAATTATCTAAATAAATTAATTAAAAATATTAAAATACAATTTTTTAAAAATTTTAGTTTCATATTTTGTTTCCTAAAATTTATAAAAAAAAATAAAGGTTTATATAAATATTAACAAGTTTTTAAAAAAAATTGAGAAAACTCTGTGAAATATGAAAATCAAAATGGATTAAATTTATCTGAAATTTTTATTAGATTTTGAAATTGAAATAATACCAAGTTTGTTATTTAATTTGAAGGTTCTAAATTTTATGTTGTTTCTACTGTTAAATCTATTTTGAAAATTTAATTCGAAAATAAATACGGAAATAAATTATTTTCTAGTGTTATATTCTCATCTACTTTATATCTTCTACGTTAATTATAAAAGCTAATAAAGGTTCTGATAAATATACAGCAATTGCTGTTCGTATAATAAAGAAGTTAAATTTCCATTTTTATTAAAAATTTGTTGCAGTTATTGAATTAAAAAAATTTCTAAATAATCATACCTTTTTTTTGTTAAATCTGGATAATAAATATTTTTTCAAATTTAAATATTTTTTAAAGTTACATTTTTTAGGTTTTTAATAAAATAAAAAAGGTTTAAAAAATAAAATGTTTATAATTATATTTTTACAATTATCTAAAAGCGTATTATAAAACTTTTTCTTCTTCTAAATTTATAAAAATTATTTATATTTTTATTATATTTTTTATATTTCGTATGATCATTAAAAAAATAATTTAAATCTTTTTTTTCTTTAAATAAATTTAAGAAATGATTTTTATCAGCTTTTTAAATTTTAAATAAAAAAAATTGAGATAAATACATAACAGAACACATTTATTATGTCTTCTTGTAATATTCATATAATTTGAAGTTAATAACATTTTAAATAATAATTCTGTTTTTCCAGAACATCTTAGGCCGATTATTAAAATTCTAAAATATGAGAGTACATTTCTCTGATGATTAAATTTTTTGAATATCATCTATAAAATAAAAAAACTCACTCATTTTTAAATAAATATTTGGTAAGGTAATACAATCCAAATATTTTTATCTTTGAGATATTTTTAAAAAAAATTTATAAATAACTTTTTTAATTTTTTTTATATTTGAAACTTGTTTTAATTAAATTTTAAAAATAATTTCTATTACCAAATCATATTATTTATTGTTTTTAAATTATCGGATATTAACTTGAAAATTTTAGTCTTTTTACTATTATTCTATATCCGCATTACTTCGAAAATCAATTATAAAGTAAGTTTTTAACCATTATATTAAGCTCCCTTAACAATATTACATTCAATCATAATTCTATTTTTGTCCAATACGTCAGACAGTAGGTAAAAAGAATAAGAAGTTTATAGAAGAGAAAATAAGTGACGATAGTTCAATAACAATAAAAAAATATATGATAAAAATGGTCAATGTGTTAGTGTACCTTTATCAGAATCAAACACCAATAAAAGAGGTTGATGTAAAACGCCCATTCCAGTCACTAAAAATAGTGAGAAAAAAGTTAACTGAGGAGAAAAAATATAAATTAATTGTTAAGTTGGAGAATTTTCTAATCAGGAAACGTTAATTTCATTTTTAGTCGAAAAATTATTATTATTATTATTATTATTATTATTATTATTATTATTATTATTATTATTATTATTATTATTATTATTATTTGCTTTATTTATTATTTGAAATTATGTTATTACTTAATTATAATTATTTGAATTATTATTATCAGACCCTATTGAGATCTTTATAATTTAGAGGGATGTCTTTGCAAACCCAAAAATTTTAGCAATCTTCGCGTTTCTTCTCTAGCTTCGCAAAATTAAATTAAAACACTCAATTTTTTCGTCCTTCAAAAATTTTTTAATTAGCTTAACACACAATTCTATTTACTTTTAGACCAGCTACAGTGGATTTTCCCTCAAATTTATATATATTGCCTCTGCTAGTGAAATGACAAAGCCGGTACACAAATCTGGCTCCTATATTAGAAAAATCTTCCAAAATAGGAAATTCCATTATTGGAAACTTAATACTTGATAAGCATTAACACTCACCAAACTTTATTTATTCAAGGCGTTTCTCATATTATTGTTAAGTGTTTGATTATTATGTTATAATTAATTATTATTCTTATATTAATAATATTATTTTATTACTATTATTATTATTATTATTATTATTTTATAAGTCTTTTAATTAATACTTAAGTATTAATAATAATTCTATCATTAAAAAGTAATAAAGAAAACACAATCTTGACATCGAGATTGTGTCATTGGACAGTTTTGTCCAGAGGTATCAAAATAGTAATTTAATCGTTTTTAGGGAATTATAGAGTAGGGATTGGCAGCCGTTGTCCAATCTCAATTTCTATATAAGTCGGGGTCCCTTAGGAAAGGTAGGAGAAGAAAACAGGAAATTCTGGAAGAAAGGACATTCAAACTGTTCGATAATTATTGAAAATTATTCGAAAGAGTCAGAAAATTTTTTTAACTTTTAAGTTACTTTTTTTTAATTAACTCAGTAATGTTGATGCGTCAGGATTATGAAATAATTCCCGTTGTGTTTGGGAATCTAAAGGTGATACTTCAGGGCCTAGTGGACGAAAGTATCATTTTTAATTAAAATATTTTATAAATTTTTGATTCTTTAAATTTTTTTACTAATATTCTTAGCTAATCAGAGAACACACTGACAATCCATTAATTTTTAAACTTTCCTTGTTTTTAAATTGATCTCTGTTTTTCTTCCTTTTATAAAAAAAAATTCATCTTCATTTGTTTGGTTATACAACTATTTATTACAAATAAAAGAAGCATCTTTTGCACTAACCCCTAATAATTATTAGTTATAACAATCGATTGGTTATATCATCCATGATGTCTTCATTTCATTTCTCATTATGTAAAAATCATATTTTTTCAAAATAGGAATATTGGTGAAAAGATTAAATATATGGAAGGATACCAATTTCTCATTATCTGATTTCTTCTCATAATTATCATTCTCAATTAATTTGAACTAGTTAAGACTTCAAAGTCATTCAATGAATTGAGTTATGTAAAACGGTTAAGTTAGTGCAGAGGAATTATGAGTAATTATGAGAAATTTGCATAATAATGATGAATCAGATTTTTGAATTATTATAAAAAATTTTTAAAGAACCACCATTTAATAAAATATCTTATTTAAAAATGATACCATCATTAAATTAATTAAAATGTCAAAATTAATATCAATATTAACGAATGAAAAACTGGAAAAAAATCGAGACATGTGTTACATATATTTTAATAATTTTTTAATCAAATTTTTTATCAATCGAAAATTTTGACTGGTTCAAAAGCAGCTGAAACTGCTTTAAAAGCTAAATGAAGTTTGGAGACATGGTACTGTACATCAGTGGAAATTTTTTTGCTTGAAGATGTAAAACTAATTGGCCGTGCTTATAAAACTGATGACAAAGATTTAAAGGATTTAGTGGAAAGGATACGCGAACAACAATAAGAAAATTTGACAAAAGTAAGATGCGATGAAAAATGGTTCTGTATAATAATATTAAATGTTCAGTGTAGTTGATAGACATCTGTGAATGTCTAAGTCATTTCAAAAATCGAATCAATAAGAAAAGAAGATAATGGTTATGACATGGTTGTGTTCAAAAGGAATGATTCATTGTGATTACCTGAAAACGGAAGAAATGATAACAACAGATGAATGCTACTTAGAAATTGATATTATGAAAAAACAGTTTAAAAAATTATATAGCCAGCATTTATCAATAGAAAAGTTCCAATTCTATTTCATGACAGTGCCTGTCCTCATATAGAAAAGGAAACCGTGGATAAACTGTAAAACTTAAATTATGAAATTCTGCCACATCCATCGTCTCTCGCCAACTGATTTTCATTTATTTAAATATTTACAAAATTATTTGAATGTAAAAAGATTTCAGAACGTAGAGGTGCTAAAAAGGGAATTTGGACAGTTCATCGCCTGTAGGTCTACCGAATTCTATCGCATATGAATGGAATTGGCGTGTGTTCCTTAATAAGTGTGTTCCTTAAACAAAAAAGAACCGGAAAATCTACCAATTCTTTGGCAGAAGTGTGTAAACGCTAATAGTTTTTATTTTAATAAATAAGCATTTTGTTTCGACTGACTTATGATGTTATAAAATTAATGTTCAAAAAACGTCCAAAACTTTCTGAACAACCCAATATACTATTAATAAGGATTAATATTAATATATTCGATTTGGTCTTTGTAATAAATATTTAACTAACATCATATATTTGTTAGAAAAATTAGTACAGCTTTGGAGTCAACTAAAAATATTTTATAAACCATATTATTGTGCTTGAATTCATAATGTTATCATTTCCTTAAATATTTCCTTATATATTATTTTTACTTGATTCTTATCATTTATAATAGATTTTCATTCTTTTTTTTATTATTACTTTTATCATTGCTAAAGTTTGCTCGATTTTCAGATACTTTATTTCCTCTAATTTAGAGAAAAATGATGACTATGTATTTGATTAATAAGGTCGTTTCATTTAAAATTTCCCTTTGTATTTTCTGTAAATAGATTTGACGATAGAATTGACCCAAAATATTGAATTCAAAAAATTGATTTATTGTAAAATTTGTTTGTTTTAATATTTTACATATTAAATAACAATGTTTATTTTTAACAAGACTAAAGACAAAAAATATTATAGATTCTATTTATCAAACTATTTTCTTCTGTTAAACATTAAAGTCCCATCAAGAAAAAAATTATTGTATTTAAAAATAATCCTTCATTGTCTACTAGAAGAATGGCACTGTTTTCTATTGAAATCTTATGCTCTATCGACGGTTATCACAGTAAATTTATTATCTCCAGTCACCTGAAATACACCAATGTTCTTTTAAGTTAACTGTGGTGATATTAATATATTCTTGTTTACGATAACAAATCGTAATATTTCAGTTTTAGTTTATTTTACTTTCATTATTAACTTTTTAGGTAATATAAAATATACAATTTTTTAGTTCTATTTTATTATTTCTTATTTTTTGATAATTCGATAATTTTTTAAATTGAAATTGCAGAAACACGTTTTTTTAATTAAAAAAATATATATTCTAAAAACATTTTTAAATGGTGCCCGCTTTTTACATTCATAATTTTTTTGAGTTTTGCTATAATTAACAAAATTACATAACAGAAAAAAATCTATAATTTTTTTTAACCCTATGTATAATATATTATGCAAACATTGATGGAAATTGGTTTGGTCACACATTTCGTATTGTTTTTCAAAATGGTAAAGTTTTTTGCACACTAAATTTTTGAAAAATGGATAAAATAATAAAATAACTTTTTTCTATCTGTAAAGTAAAATTTAAGATCTTAAATACACTGAGTTATGAAAAAATTTTGAATGTTCTCGAAATGGTTTGTACAAAATAAGAATTTTTGTTAAATTTTATTAAAAATTATAAAAGCACCATTTAAGGGAGAAACAAAAGCCAATTTTTTATGTCAACCTATGGAAGAAATCCCATAGTTGGTTTGAGAAAATTTTTCCATATAAAGTACAATGTGTCAAATGATCTTATTAGGTGGAAAAATAATGTTTTTAAAGTATAAATGTCACTATTTAAACATCTACTTATAAATCTATTAAGTTAAATAAATAAAAAAATAACATTATTTTTGTACCCGCCTAATATAACAAATAATGATGATTAATACTTTTTAAAAAATAGTTTAATGGCACACTAATTCCATTATTATTATTATTAAACTAATTATCTGTGTATTCATTTTAGATTAAATTTTATTACAGTGATTTTTTCATCATTTGACTATTTCTTTATATTATATATAATATTACTTTATTTTTAAGCCGTAAAGAGTATAATTAAAAAATTTTATTAAAAAGGTAGTTTATTATCTTGAAGAGAAAATTGATGATCAAATATTTCTATTCCTTTAGAGTGTCAATGGACTTTAAATATTGTTTTGGTTAATGATTAAAAAATAGGCCAACCAAATACATTTTTGCACTTTTCGCATTATCTTGAAATATTTTTGCATTATTTAATTTAATTTAACTTTAGGAGATAAAAGCCAAATTAACAAGGTTCGATAATGTAGTAATAATAAATTCATACCACTGTGAATGATAATCATCAATAAAATGACATTGTTATTGTCAATTACCTTATGTTATTGGGTTTAGGAATAAATTCGTGTCCGACACCTTTTTTGAATTTAGTCGTGGTTCAACTGCCTCTCATGCATCCAGAAACATAAACAAAGATTCTAAGAAATTTATAGCAGATAGAACATCTAGAAAGTGGTTTTCCCGTTTCAAATCAAACATTTTTTCTTTGGATGACGCCTGTCGGGCTGGGGGCCCAATTGATTTCGATGATCAAAGTTTATTGGTCTTTCTCAAGGAGGAAAATTTCTAAACAACACGAGAAATAGCAGAGAAAATGAACTATCATCATAAGGCAGTCCTTAATTATTTGCACACATTAGGAAAAGTTCAAAAGCTCGGCACATGGATTCCGCCAGATCTCAGTCAAAAGAAAAAAGATTTTCGGGCTACTGTTTGTGCATCTGATGTGGACCGCTGAGAGCAAGTGATTATATCATGGACATTATATCATAGGCTAAATGTTCTATAATAAATGTGTTATAAAATATAAGTTGTGAATAAATTTTTAGTACTTTAAATACAATTTTTAAAAACTGCACGAACTTATTCCTCAACCCAATATTATTATGCTGTGAAGGCAAAAGTAGGCCCAGACCATGATTGGTCTTTGAAGAGGAAAATGTTAAGTATCATTTCCAGAAGGTCATCAAGGTTTGAGTTAAACTTAAATATCAAGAGTTTCTATTGTTTTATCCTTCTTTGACTAGGTATAACATTTAGTGCTAAACTTTGATTTTCTATATCTCTTAGTCCAGCGATTCTATTTGATTACAGTAGATATTTATTTGTTATCAATTTTGTATATCTGAATTTCGTTTTGAGTTCTTATATCATAAAAAACTTTACCTTTGCCTCTTGAATCGATTGTAAAATAATATTTTATGAATAATATAGTTGCATTATATAACTATTGTTTGTGACAACCCGGGAAAACTTATTGGAATTTTTGAAATTTTGATCAATGATTGTGATTGCTAAGTTGTTTTACATTTTTACCTTTCACATGCGCATCGACTGCTCTGACCGCTGAGCTACATACTCCGACTAATTTTCAATTAATCTCATAAATTAATTATGATGGGACTAAAATGTTTATTTTTAGCACTCATAACTTAGAATCCAATAATAAAGTATTTCTATATTTTCTATTAATCTAATTAAAATATTTTGTACAATTCACTATCGACATAATTTACAAAAGAATACATTTAACAAAAAAACTGAAATCAATTAAAAATGAATTAAAGAGTGAAACTGTTGAAAAACAAAAGTACATTATCGACAGTTGATTTTTAAAAATAAAATGTCACTCGTGGTAATTTTATTTTCTCTGTCGACTATGCATTTTTGTAAGTAACAGTGAAAAGACTACATACACAACACACACAAACATACCCACAAAAGAAAAAAAAATTTGTTCTATTGATTAGTTATTTTATTGTGTTAAATGTTAGCATCTGTGTGTGTTCATCTGTGTGTTTCGATGACGTCAATGAAAGACCGCCTAGTTAAAGAACTGAATTGTAATTGGATAAAATTTCTTTCTTTTTACAGACTTCAATTCCAAATTTAATGTTTAATCGATTTCAGATCATATTTTATTTTTAATTAATTATTTTACACTTTTGTGTCAATTTCTCTTGAAGTAATTCTTTGGAAATCTCTATTTAAAATCAATTTTGTTACGTGAAGTACTTGTTTAGATAATTTTTAACAACTATTCTTTTATTTTCTTTTCTTTAACATAAATAAGTTGTCTGTCATATAAAATCCGTTTCAATGTGAGAACTTAAAATAATTTTTATCGACTTTATGATATTTTAAGTTATCAATATTCGTGTGAAACCTTTTGTTTTTTTGTTTATAATTTTTGAATTATAATTCAGAATTTCGTTAAACGAAACATTTTTATATTTAAAAAAAAAACACCTGAAATAAAAATTAGTATTAAATAAATATCAGATTCGATTAGAACATTTTCAAATATATTAGAGAATATTGATGAGAGAGTACAATTTAAAAGGACCAGACTAAAATTGGAGAGATTGTAACTCAGAAAAGACAGAAAATTATTTAGAACGGGATGTAATAAAATTTCTTAATTAAATAATTAGCTCTGTCTGAATGTGTTTTTAAGAAAATATTTATTATTATTTTTGAAGTTAAAAATAAATAATTTAAATAAGTAAAAATTAATCTTTTAGAAATATTTTTCAACATTTATTCTACACAAAGGCAAAAGTATATGTCAATGTTGGGAGCCAGTATATTCAATCTACATTGTGTGTTATCTGCGAATAGAATTCACAAGTCCAAGAAACGATTTCTGGTCGATGTGAAGTGTTCATTTGACACTTAAAACAACGTATAGAAATCTGACTCACTACCACGATTTATTGGACCAAACCCAGAGTGGACCATTAAGTTTGACACCTTTGCTATTGGCTCCTTAGGTTCGTGATTAAAAAGGAACAACACAATTCTATCAAAACTCTAATTCAGAAAAAAATCATCAATTCTATTGTCTCATTCTGAGTCTCTTCAAATATAAAATGGAGCATCACAAATTGGACCACTCATCAAGATAGATCAATTTCAAGCATGGTTGCTGCGAATTCCAAGAAAATAGTTGATAACGTACAATTACACAACAAAGTTGATGATGATGACGACAACCTTCCACTAGAGAACTGCGATGAAGCAATAATATAAAAATTTTATTGTTAAATTGATTATCTGTAATATTTACCCGTATTAGGTGTTATAGTCTTCTTGGAAGATTATAATTGTTTGTAATTGAAATGTAAATTGTTTATAAATAAATCTTTAAAAACTTACATATATAATGAATAGGAAAACCATACTTTTGTTGACTATCAAATGTAAATCAATAAATTATTTCTATTGAAGCCAGATAAAGCTCAAAACGAAATTTTTTGAAAAATTTAAATTTTAACATCAAAATTTTTCTACAGCCAATACTATACTATGTATTTCATCAGTTTTCCTTAGAATATTATACTAAACGATTAATATCTCTTGGTTTTATCTCTCTAAGGATAAAATTTTACCAATGAAGATAAAGTTAAAATTACACAGAAGACTATATTTAATAATAAACTTTATTTTTTGTTATGAAAAGAATCTTTGTTTTTGATTTCTTATATTACTAAAGTAGTGGGCACTGAGGTCTGTCAACACTTTTCAATAGTCTATAAAATCAAGAAAAAATTTCTTAAACTTCATGTAGGATAACAAATCTAATATTTTATCAAACTTTGAAATAGGTTATATAAATAAAACTTCTTGGAGTTACACAGGCAAAGTTTGCAACTCGTGTTATCAAGGTATTTGGTTGTTGACAATGACAAAAATAGTTCAACTGAACGTATCACATTTCTTCAAGTTTAAATTGTGATAATTAGAATATTTGCTTTGAAAATTCTCAAGTGGCATTCACTGTTCATGATAAGTCTCTGTTGTTCATATTTTTAAAAACTTTATTTAAGAGAGTTGATAAAATAAGTGTTTAGTATTGATTTAAAGGTTAGGGAAATTATATTTATAAATTAATATTATTGATTTCTTAAAAAATATTTTTAAATTAATCAATTTCCAAAGAAATAAAATTGTATGGGTACAGGGAATCACTGATATTGGAAAGAATGGGAAATATCTTCTTCAAATATGAATTGCAAATGAATGATGATTCTTTAGAATATGAAACCCTGAACTTTTCATAATTTTGAAAGACTCAATTTCTTATTTTAATAGCTTTCTTTGTTGTTAAAAAATAACTGCAAGTTTTGATCGTCTTATTGTCGAAGATGTTTAGAGAATAGATCGCAGAATTTCAAATGACCTGAATGACATCCAAAGAATAAGTGGCCAAATAACCAACAGACGGCTTCATCACATTGGTGTCCATTATTATGTTCCAGCTTAGAAACGAAAGCTTACAATTGCTGATAAAATAAAACTCTTGTCGTGAGCAAAGAAGAATGTCGATACTATTGGTTTGCTGTTTAATTGAGCGATGAGTCCATGTTTCAAATTTTCACACTATGAAAACTGTGCTTTGAAGAAGAGGAGAGAGATAAAAAGATTACTTGAAATACATAATCGAAGTACAGGAAATGTCATGTCTAATGATATTTTTCATTCAAATCCTTTAGTGACTTAGTACACCTACAAGATCATATTAATTCTTAACGATATATAGAAATGCTGAATGAACACTTTCTTGACTTTCTGTATGATAATAATGGAGTTCAGCAAGATAATGCTCCCATCCGTAAATCGATCCATAGCCGCAAATGGCTTGATGTTAATGGTATAAATGTTATGGAAAGGCCTCCCTATACATAAATCCCATCGAAAAAGGATCGGGAAAATTAGAAACAGAATGCAATTCCTTCCGGAATTTTTAAAATTCTCAACAACTATTAGGTAACGTTAAAATTTTGTGGAATACTTTGATGATCAATATGCCTATAGATAAAAATTTATATAAAGCATGGCGTTCCGTATTAATGCGTTAATTAAAAGGACTCATACACAAAATATTGATGACATTTTTATGTAGTAATTTTGTATCGGTGTTTATATATGCGCAATATTATGTATCAACTGATAATAAATTTTATTATTGGACTTTTTCTGTTTGTTCATGGGTGAAAAATTCGTTGGACCAAGTTATAAATAAAAATCACATTTACATATATAAACAAGGGTCACAAATTGTGCAGATTAGTTATTATAATAATATATAGTATAAATTATTGTAACTTAATATGAAAGAGAATTTTTGTGTCTCAAATTTTGTTGTAACAACATTAAGTATTTTTAAAATGAAATAAAAAATAAATAAATAAAAAAAATGGATTTAAAAACTACCATAAAAACTATGAATTAATATTTTGAGTTGCTTTGATAGATGAAGTATGAAGATCGTGATTATAGATAGGTTGATTCTATTATGAAGATGATCATGAAATGATTCTATCCATATCATTTAAATTTGATGTTATCTATGTCTGTCACTGGATACTATTTCTATATTCTTTTTCGTGAACTCAGTGCAAATGTGCTACGGAACAGCTGTAAACCTATATTTGAAAAGGTCAAGTAACATCTGGGTGTGACAGGTTTAGGGTAAATCTATATGGAAAAAATTTGACCTTAATAATTAAAACTAAATATAACACAGAATATTGAGAAAATTCAACATCAAAGTAGAAAAAGAGAAGGAAATTGGAAAAATATTTATTAACTTGTGGTCACGAGAAATGAACATCATTAAATAAATACAGTTCTATTTTAATTACTTTATTTTTAATTTATTTAAATCTGTTTATTCAGAAAATAAAGTTTATGCATTATTTATAAATACAGGAAGAGTGAAATTAAATTATACATAAAAAATTGATTTTCGAAAAGATTTTATTTTTATAATTTCTGTGTAATACCACCAAAATTATAATAGTAACAGAAATAATTACATAAGAATTTTATAGAAAAATTCTATAACAGATCACATGCTAAGCTATGATTCTTTTAACTGTCCTTCCTCACAGACTATGTATGCGACGAAAAACGTGATAATATCTTGTTCTCCATTATTGATTTTTTGTCTGAGGTGTGTGGATTCATGTATGTGTGTATTTTTTGTTGTGCCTGAATAAGAATAAAAATGCGTAGAAAATACAAAAAATAAGTAAACAAAATAGATTTTTACAACATTTTTTGTAATTTATTTTTCGTAACATTCCAGAAAATAACTAAGTTCATTTATTTTATCTTTTAATAGTTTGTAATATTAATTACCTATTACAGTAAAATATAATGAAGTTAATATGTGAGGTGTTTGGGTTTTAATTTTACTGATGTGTTACTATAAAAATATCCTAAACCATGCATAATGCTAAGGGTAACATTTTAAGGAATAATAGCATTTATTGTGACTATTTATGCAATAAAAATTAAGTGTAGAAAATGGAAATATTTTCTGAAATTGGTAGAACTTCGATAATGAAAAAATTGTTAGTATATATTGTGATATTTTTCAGTAACGAGTGTAAGCTGAAAATTTTGATAAATATTTAAAAATTAAACTGGTTTAGTAAATCATTTAAAATTTAGATATCATTCTTTGGAATTAAATATTAAATCGAAAATTATTGGGTAAACTAATACAGAAAAATTTAAGATAAAATAAATGTTATGTCGAGAAAACTCAAAAGTTATTAAAAAAAATTTTAATGATAAAATCAGATTAAGAAAAGGAGTATTTAAAAAACCTATTTAAAAAATTTAAACAAAAAAATATATTGTTGAAATGAAACGAGAATTTAAATATAAAAAATTATTGGTAGTTAAAATATGTGAAATAATATGCTTAAAAAATAATTCACTTCAATGAAGCATAGGGGGAAATTATTAATTTTAAAGCACGAAAAATCAATTTATTTTGAAATAATGAAAACCATACTGTCAAATCGAACAATTAGTAGATGAAAATCAGTGACTTTTAAAAAGTATTTTTATCATGAAAGTGATTTAAATATGAAAAAATATTATATTTAATTTTCCACAAGGACGTCCAACTGAGAAGTTCTGGGCATTGTGCAAGGCCGAATACAATAAATCTAAGAAGAATCTACGAGATTTGAATAAATTTATTAAAGAATGGGAGCGAATATCAACAAACGTTAGATGCAAAACCTGTTCATGTCATTTACATCATTAATCCAACGCGTTGGTGACTACGGTCCTGATATTCTTTTTTGACTCATGTAATGTGAAGTTTAATAAATATTCTTTTCAATGTATTCATTGTTTTATGTTACCTTTCCCAATTTTAAAATAGCGCTCGTTTAAACGTTGGGCCAGGAATTTCGGTACAAGTATTAATTTATATCAAAAATTGAAAACTTCTTTATGTTCCATATCCATGTTACCAAACTTTATGAAAATGAATTTGAAGAAAAAATGATAACTAAGTCCAGTGAACATTTTACAGTCTAAAGAAAAATTTAATGTCTGAGAAAATAATAATAATAATTATCAAAATAATTGAAAAGTTAAATAACTTTTAAGGACTATTATAAATAAATGACAATATATCAAGTTCAGATTTATCCGAACTTCTTGTTTCCATTTTAGTTTTGAGGCATTTTGATTTTAAATAATTTAATTAGAATTATTCAAGCGAATTTGAATAGATTAAACCATTTTAAATATTTATTAAATTTTTCTGTTTTTTAAAAATATTTCTTAATAAAATGCCTTGTCATTATTCATTGAAATTCTTCAATTTTAGAGATTCAAAAGTTTATTTCATCAAAGTTTGAGGTTAATTGAAATTAAATTTTTATTGTTTATAGATACAAATTTCAAATGAAACTTTCGTAAGACGGTTAAATAAATAAAAATGTTAATAATCTAAATATTCTTACTGTGGAAGTAAAAAATTAAATTTTTTAAAAATCCTTAATATCTTGTAAGGAGATTAATTTAGAAATTAATAAATTCGGATATAACTTAATTAAAAATTATTAAGCTCAACATATTTTGATTAGGTTCAGAAGACATTTTAAAATTTTATTTACTATTAAAATTTTATTTACTATTTTTTATTACTATTACAAATTAGAGATAAACTTTGTACAATTTTTATTAATAATTTATTTTGAAATTTAGAAAAAAATTGAAAAATAGTTATCAAAAACAATTTAAATTAAAACATTAAATAGTTTTATATTTATTTATTAGTCTTTTTAAATTTTTAAAACTTTAAATTAATAATATTTATTTTTTCTAATAAGTATACATACCAATTATAACTTCTAATTTATAAATCAATTTATTTCAATTATTTAATTTAATTTTATATTTATGAGGAAATTTATTGATACAATTATATTCAATTAAACGTTTATCATCATATGGACTTAATGCAATTTTGTCTTATTCATATAAATAACTAATTATAAAAACCAATTATGAAATTAAATCATCATAATTGGTTTTTAAAATTAGTTGTCAATATAATGACTTTTTATAATCCATTAAATCAGTTTAAACTTTTTTATTTATTCCCTTCAATCTTTTATCAAATAATATTTTTTAAAATAATAATAATAATAATTAATTTAAACAACTCATCTCCTAAATTATTTGATTTTTAAAATATCAATAATATTAAAAAATCCCCTAATTAATTATTATGAATTAATCACCCATTTGTTATAGTCTGTTCTCCTGGTGGCTCATAAGTCTTAACCTTTGGTTTTGGGCAGACCCATTTAATTTTTTCAAAAATTCTGTTCTTTTCTGAGATTTTAAAATTGATTTATTTTACTTAATGGATTTAATAATTTAATACAAAATCTACCTTATTGTTTTCATGTACAGTAGAACCTCTATATAAGGTACACCCAATATCCAAAGTCAAAATTATGAAATTGTACTTTATGCAGAGTGT
>JBBMKC010063277.1:0-28213 GCA_037834085.1 Bipalium vagum | reverse complement strand
ATATAAAATATAAAATAACATAACATGGTCATTATTATAAAAGACAGTAAGCCTAACAAGGCTTTTTCATGCACAATAAAAATAAAATCAAATGTGATTAAATGTTTAACAATTGTCGATAATGAGCTTTGGAGAATCAGCCTCCATAAGCTCTTGGTCTTTTGCTTTAGAATTGTTGTTGGTTGGTGCTGGGACCTCTTTTTCTATGGATCCCAACATAAAGAAAACTTGCCAAAAGTTTAAATGTCAGTATTGGAACCGTTTCCAGTCATAGGAAGCAAATAGGTAAGACAAAGAAGCTTGACATGTGGGTGCCACTTGAGCTAACCATAAAAAACAAAATGAAGCACTATGAGATATGTTCAAAACTCAGTCACAAATTCTAACTGGTTTAAAAATAAAAATTGATTTGTTAGTGATAAGTTTCAAAAATAATAGGTGCAAGTGTGAATGCAACTTTACATAAACTGTCTGTATCAAAAGGAATTATTAAAGGAAAAGTAAGGTTTAAATGTAATTTTATTATTTTAAAGTAACAATTGTGATATACAAATTAAAATAAATACTAAACCGATTGTTAAACACTAAATCGGATTAAATCGAAAATAAAAATAAATCACACACTAAATCGAATGACTGAAATAATGACTGCTTTCATAATATGTATTTTAAATAAATCTAACAGTATGAGTAGTAATTACAATTTGAATATAAGATGGGGGTGAATAAGTTGACTTAAAGATATAATAGAACACCTATCAGTAATTAATATCAAGGGGCCTCAGTTAAAATGCGGTTCTTGTCTTACTTGACGTTAAGAACACAAAAAAGAAGATACTGGAAAATAAAAGAAAAAACTGAATTATTTGATTCTAATATCTGCGGTACGCTCACTGAGTATTAATACTTATTTAATTTTTAATGTATTAACAGCTTATAATTCGTAAACAGTAATTATTAATTGATTATTTAAAGCTGCAGGCAGTCGTAAATCCAACTGTGTAAATTAAATTTATTAAAATATTTAATAATTGTTTATTATAGATTTGTAATCAAATTTAATGAAAAAAGGTTATGAATAAAATATTTTTACTATTTTAGATTTTCTGTAATTGTCTTCGACTGTAGACTATCTGATTCCTTTCGAATTCCGCTTTTGATAACTGTTTTGTTTTGTTAATTTTAGGGCCATTGTGATTTCTTCAAGCGTCTACTGTTAGTCTTGTTTTGAGTGATTTTTGCGTTTTTTGATACTGAAATCATCCAGTATTTATTATTTTTAACATTTTCTGAAGTTAATAACTTACTGTAATTATTTTAAGATTTTACCTAAAAATTATTTACTATAATTTTATTTTTGGTAACCTTATATTAAATTTTCTATAAAATAATTATAATTAATAACTTTATGATACTAATTAATTTTTGCCTACTTATTCATCAAAAATGAATATTTTTTTATTAATTATCAATTTTAATTATTATTATTATTAATAATTTTTATATTTTAAGTATTGATTTTTATTTGATAATTATTTTAATATAACAAAGAGGGATAGATTGATTTTACTAACTTAAAATTAAAAAAATAAATAAAAATACATATTTTTCATGTACAAAATGATAACAAAGAATATAGAAAGGTTTGGATTGTATTTTGACGGATCAAAACTTGGGAGTCTCGACATTACCATAAACTGAGTGCAATTTCTTTAGGTTTTTTCCTTTAAAAATTTTTCTCGTATTATTGAAAGTTGCAGTTATTATGGGTCTTTTCAATAATACCAGTACTGGTAATTTTAAAATTTTTTGTGGCTTACAAGTTTACTTGCACCTGTATTACATTATTGTATATAAAGGGTATTTCATAAACGTATATATTGTTAATTATTTTGTTTTAGACGCATATACATATTTACCAAACACCCTGAATATAAATTTATTTCTAATAATGAAAGATAACATTAATTTTTTAGTTAATCAATAAAGTTAAATACCAGAAGATCACGAATTTTTTTAATTGTTATCCATTGAAAGTAGATTCACCAAAAATATTTAATAAATTGCTGACGAAGAGACACTATTTACATATTTTCAAGTATTTCAATAAGACCAGTCCGCACAGAAGACAATCATATGGATATGTTAGCACCAAATAATGAACTTCGTACAATAATAGTAATAATAAATTATTGTTCACAAAGATATTTCTAAAATCAAATTAAGAAAAAAATTTCCTCTCAAGTTTCAAAGGGCAATTTCAGCAATAAAACAAAGAAAAAGAAAATTTTAATCAAGTTTCTCTTGACCTGTAACACGCAGGCAAATCATCTATAAATATTTTCCTATCACCCGTAGTAACGGTCTCCGTCCGGGTCTCATCGAGAATTTCGGAATAGATCTGTTGAAACTTATAAAAAGCTTTTAAGTTCAGCTTGTCCAATTCCGTTTCGGCCAAGGAACGCAACTTCTTTCGATTTTTGCCAATCTCGTCTTCGATCTGAACAATAATCGAGCGGCTTAAGGGAACCCGATTGTGCTGCATTCTTTGAATGATATTGAGCCGTGCACCCCATGTTGAAACTGAACGCATCAACGTGTAGAACATTTCCGAATTCGGATGGACTTGATTCTGTTGAAGCAATTGGAAAAATCGATTAACGTCTTCAACCAATCGACATTTCTTCCCATAAATACTCCATGTTAATGGATCAAAGGCCGACGAATCCAACACTTCAGTTTGGTTGTACAAATCTGAAGCGTTAATCATTTGGATATTCCTTTTGTACAGAGCATTGTTGAATGCCGTCTCCTGTTGCAACTGATTGTTATGAAAAAAAAATCAATATTAATTTGATAAAAGAAACATTTTTTTCATTCAACTTTGAAATGATTGGCCAATGACCTGATGACCGTCGCAAAAAATTCCTCGGATTTCGAGTCATTTTCGGTTCCAGTGTCAAGATTTCGGACGACACTCTTCTTGTACGGCAGGCAACCGATCATCGATGTCAGCGTAACGATGTTGGGAACTATTTGGTGTTGCTGCATTTGACTGACAATCCCTAACACACCGCCGACACAAGCAAGCTTTTCTGATGGTTCCAACCAACCCTGTAGCCATTTTAGATCCTGGAAAAGCGAAAAATCAGTTGAAATCAACGGCCTCTCCTTCTTACGAAGAAATTGACAAAATTTTTCTGCAACATGTTCGTTGGGCTTTTTAAACAATAAACCAGTGCATTCGACTGAGACCAATGTGACTGGATGAAATCGCGGGCTGCGATTCCGAATTTCTCTGACTTTGTCTGTATGATTTCGTTGAACGATTCCTGTCCCCAATGAATGGCGCAATGGTCGACTGAATTGGAAACATTCATTTTCACTGACTTTTCGTTGTTATCATCTTGGAAAAACGAAACAAATGTTTGGGGGTGGTTGTCGGGCTGGTGGTGTTGATTGGTGTTGAAACTGGCCGATTGAATAATTTTTTGGATCAACAGATCATTTCCAAATTGACAAGACTGGATAACTTTCAATAAAGTGGAAAAAACATAAGGAGACAGGGTACATCTGAAGATTGTGGAAAAATCGATAAATGTCATTGGAAAAAACAGGAATTATTTTCATGGTGAATAAAAAATAATTTTAAAAATAAATAAACGACCATCACTCAATCAATTTACAGATTGTAGTTTCAAAATCAGAGGAAACTCGAATTTGATAAAACCTCTAATTATAATGTATTTATCGATTGATTTTAAGTATAAATTCTCATTAAAATCAAAATAATTTTTAAAAAATCAATGATATTACTTGTATGTATACACGAGCCTGTTGTAAACGGCCAGTGCCAAACCGAATCCACTTGTGCGATCTACTAAGCAGCCTTCAAGCATGGCTACCAGCGTGTAGCTGTCGGGCCGGTTACCATCTTGAAGAAATGTGTCGAGAACGACAAAGGTTTCTTTCAACATTCCAGCTGGAAAATCATTCGGATTTTTTCAATTAAAAGAAAATCGATTATTCACCAACCTCTACCCAGAGTCAATAAAAGTGAATTGACAGCACCAATTTCAAGATATTGGTTTTCTTCTCGAAGATTTTTCCATATTTTCAAGGCCCGTATGGCGGGTTGCTGGATCTTCTCCATCTCTTCATTTGATACCAATCTGAAGGATTAGAGAGTTGAAAGAGGAAGGTGAAAATCGAATAAAACCAATAAACACTCAAAACTAACTTAACGGTATCTTTCGATAAATTCCAAAATAGTTCATTGTTACCGATTTCTTTGGAACAGTTTTTAAACACCAAGCTATAAGTTACAGACGACGGTTCCATTTGTAAGTCTTTTACTTTCTTGAGAATTTTAAAAGCTGCTTCGCTATGACCACCAAGGTCGGCTAACTTCTTCAGCAAAATATTCACCAAAAACAAACTCGGTTTTACTCGATCTATTATTAACATGTCATGAAAAAAAATCTAAATATTCTTGGTGAATTTTTCGAATTATTCAAAAATTATACGGTAAGCATCTTTTCTTTATTTCCTTCCAATGCAGCTTTTTTGATGAGACGCATGTAAAACTCAACATCATGTCTCCGATGATATCTAGACAATCGCAATTTATGCTGAATGTCTCCAATTGTTTTGATTTCCGATATTTCATCATCTACATTTAAACATTAAAATTATGTAGTGTAGATTTATTAACCTTTATTGATAGGGGTTAAATCCTTCTCGGTAAGTTTACGATCTGAGCAATTATTGGCTTTAGCACAATAAAGATTATAGTGAATTAAATTATTTAAAGTGATTAGTGATTTTTGAAAGCTTAAATTATGTAAACTATAAGTATTGTGTAATATTAATTTTGTAAAATTATTCATCATTTCAAAAAGAAACTTTTTTTAATATTTAAACAAACTCAGTCAAATAAAATTAACAATAGGTTTAGAATGTATTAAGCTTAATAATGATTTTAATTAAATAATAGTAAATAAATTCGTAAATCACTTATAAACCAATAAATACGTAAAAGAAAATTATAAAAAATATTTTATACATTAAAACCGATTTTAATTGTTGGCTCAAGGCCAGTGAAAGGTTTTAATATATTTAATATCAGTTTTATCAGTTAGATTTTGCCCAATAGAAAGTTAGAAGTTGTGTATATAATTTTATATTATTATAATCAACATATAAAGAAACAAAACTTCATTTCTTCCAATGAAAAGTTAGATTCTTTATTTGGCATTATTCCTTAAAAATAAATGATTTGAATTATGCGTAGATGTATAACAAATTATGAAAGGATAAAAAAATGTTATCAGAAAATCATTTTCAAGATTTTAATGATTTCGATGCAGAAACAAAGAAAAATGTTTTCTATCGATTTTATTTGAAAAGCCAATGTAAAACAAAAAAAGATTTTGAAAATATTGTCCGTTTGGGAATGTCAGATGAAAATTATAATAAAATGAAGAACAAGAAAAATCAAACATCAAAAAAGAAAGGTTTCAGTAAATGGCTTTCGTTTTGGAAAATTAATCCATGTACCGATGTTGTTAAGGAAAATATTATCGATATGAAAGCTGTGATCAAAAAAGAACCTCCTAAATCACTTCCTTTGACAAGAAGACATGATAATATTAATTATGGGCCTTTAATCACTGATATTACCAGTCACAAGGTAAGTCACAGAAAATCTAAATTTCCCAGTTCTGTATTAAATTCAAACGAATTAACTATTGCATCTTCTCCACCACCACTACCTCTTAGAAAATCTTTACCTCAAGTTAATGAAATTGATTCTAATTATTTTAATCGATCAATAATCACTGGCCAACCGCTTTCCATTCATTATCCAAAATCTATCAAGACAAATCAAACAATCGATAATTTTCGCCAACTGAGACGAGTAAAGTTTTATTATTATTTTTTAAAATCAGTTTTATGTAGAATTGTTATTATTAAAGTGAAATAAAAATCATCCGATAAACATTTATCAGTTTATTTATTTTATTAATCATATTTGGAACATCAAACAGGAAAAATTATTTTCAAATAAACAATATAGCAATCAGCCAATCAAATCGAAGAATGAATTGATTTTTGTGGTTTGGCCATTTGCCAAATGTTTTTCGCTGTCTGATGTACTTTAAGAAATTGAGGATTCCTTTTCAGTTTTTATCAAGATTTATTTCCGATTTTCGTTCAGATTACATGGTACTGGGGACCATTAACGAAATATGATGCGGAATTATTACTTCAAAATAAAGAAGATGGTGTTTTCTTAGTTAGAGACAGTGGCCATGAAGCGTACGTGTTGAGCGTTAGTTTCCGAGCTGGTAACAAAACTTATCATACTAGAATAGAACACTCTTTAGGTTAGATTTATATTCATTATTCCCAGATTTCATGTATTTGTAATGAAATAGACAAAAAATCTAAAATTAGAAATGGAGAAATTACTTTTAATTTTTATTTGGAAAAATATTTTTTAGTGTTTTAATTATCAAAACTATTTCCTAAAACCTTTTAATATGAAATGATAATTATTCATTTTTTCGTATTTATTGTTAATTTAAAATAATTTATTTTGTTTAAATTGATTTGGTGAAAATATTTATTACATTAGTGTAGAACATTTCTGTGTGAAATTTTTTTTCTATATTCACAACTGTAGTGGTTTGAAAAAAAATATTTTTAATAAAATAGTTTGATAAAATGCAAAATTCTAAAAAAATTCCTAAATCTTTGAATTCATTATATTATATTTATTGAAAATATTTTTATTATGAAATCATCAGTATTTATTAAGACAAAGCAGGTTTTATTTAATGCAAAATTAAATAAATTCTGTGATAAATTTATTTGTTATTTGTGCTTAAATGAAAATTTTATCCTATATAAACAATCAGTATTACTTAACTTTTTCAAATGAAACCATTGAAACCATTTTTGTATAAATAAAGGATTTTATGATGACATCAAATCTTGTTACTGTTTTCTAATATCTTGATCCATTTATTATTTATAAAACTTTAAAAAATCCCATTTTTTATTTATATGATTTTAATAAGAGAAATTAATAAAACTATGATGTGAAAAAGTAAGTTTAAAATATCTATTCTTAATTCAAATAATTAAAACAAACGAGAAATTAAATTAATTAATTTTTTTCTATATAATAATTATTATAATTTTAATTTATATATTTTAAAAGACCCAAAATAGTGTCAAATTAATATTTTTTTTTCAATATTGATTTTTTATATTTTCATAATTATCATAAATAAAATAAAAAGAATATTAAATAAAAAATATTGAATCATAATAAAATATTTTAATAATTATTTGATAAAAATATAGAATTATTTTTGCGAATATCTCAGCAAATTTAACAAAATCAGAGATCAAATCGAAATATTTTTCTGTTCTTAAACAGATTTTTTACAAATTATTTTAATCAAATTACCACAATATATTTCAAATACATTCCTTTTTGCAGACAATATTGTCTACGAATTAAAATCTGTTCAATTACTAATTGTCTATTTTATTGAAACAGAAAATATTTGCTGTGTTAAAATTTGACAAAATTACGCTGGTTATTAAATGTTATTATATTAACGCAATAAATGAACTTATCCAAAAAATTAATGAAAACTTTATTTGCAGGAAAATTTAGCTTCTGGCAAAATGACAGGAACGCCGTTAAGGCAGCCAATATTGTTGACTTTATTAATCAACTGATAGAAGAGTCCAGGAACGGCCACGTACGATATTTGATAAATGATAACAGTTTCAGTGGACAATTAACGGAGAATGGGCGTGTCTCAGTATCTTTGTTGTATCCATTATCAAGATTCAGGACTGTCCAATCTCTGATGCATCTATGTCGCTTTGAAATACTTTTATTGATTCGACAAGATCACATCAATAATCTGAAGATTCCAAATTTTCTAAAAAAGTATCTGAAAGCGCCTCAATATTTTATCGAAAAAATCGATGATTTTCTATGATTAAGTCGCCTACTATCTCTTGTCTCAGGTTGAACTACATCACCAAATCTTTGGTTTTCTCGAAAATCAGTTTTTGTATGCGATTAATTCATAAATGTGTCTTAAAGGAATATGTAAAATTTTAATTTTCACTGACTAATTTAACTATATATTTTTCCATATTATATCAAATCTTTTTGGAGGAAATGAACCTAATGTTGACATTTACTTGGTTGTTTCAAAAACTAATAATAATACTTTTTTAATTATGGGAATTTAATATGAATATATCATAAGTTCAACAGTGTAGTTTGATTTTATATAAATGACCATTCGAAATTTTTAATATAAATGTTATAAAATGTTCTTTTTATTAAATTTCTACACTGCTCAGTGTGATTAGTGATGATAGTTATATTTTGAATCAGTTTAAATTTTTCAAAAGTGAAAAGGAAAAAGTCTCACTATATTACTATTTCGCAAAACGAGCGAAAACTCAATTTCAAATCAATGAATTTTCCACATTTCGTTTTTATGAGAAACCCACTTGTCCAACTATTTTATTTTATCATTTTCTCCCAAATCTTTGAAATGGAGAAATCCATTTCTTCTGCAAGTTCTTGAAATCTTGTACGTAAATTGGTCTCTACCACAGGCTTCAATTTGTTCTTTTCAATGATAGTCTTTTGCTCACGACCTTGATCATCTTTAAGCGTCATCTCCATGGAAAAACATACGTTTGTTTGCTGCTCTTTTTTCGAATACACTGTTGATGTTACGGTTGGCTTTATGCACCACTTTAAATTCATGTAAAAAAATTGCGGGTAATCGTTTTTATAATTATTAAACACATTATTTAAATATAAATTAAAATGTTAAACTTACAAAAATGTAGATTGAGATGTGCTCTTTAAAATGATATAATAAACGCATTAAAACAAAAGAGAAATTATTTTAAAAAATATCTGATCAATAAGTATGACAAAAACAACATTATTTTTTAAACAACTTAAAGTCATATGAGGAGTAAAATTCTGGAACAAACTTTGCGGTCTTTGTTCTGTTGAAGCCCATATGATTGCAGTAAAATAATTTGATTGTCAGATTAGTAGTAATTATAATTTTAACATTAACTAATTTGTTTTATGATTACTCATGAGATAATATATTCCAGTTAATATTAATACTGCAATTTAACTTTCAGAACTTAAATAACTTTTGACTTAACTTGAATTCTTGACTTTTGAGCTTATATATCTCAAAATTAAAATTTCTAATCACCTTCTGCAAACTCTTGTTAAAAACTCAGTTCTTCAAAACAAGTTTTACCGCACATGATAATGCTTGGTTAAATGATTTATACAGAAAAGGATCATAGCTAATGGTAGTAATACATAATTAAATCAACCAACCTATTAATTTCAATAATGATGATAAAACCCTAAGAATATCGGTAAAGAATGTAAATAAATAATAATATTAGATTGGAAACAAAGTAATTGCGTAATTTTTATTGATTATAAGTTATAATGTTATAATGTTATAACATACAACGAAACATGTAGAAAGTAATTTATCAATTATTAATTAATGTAATCAACATTATTTATGCTGGAGCGCATACTTCCAATAATGAGGTAGATCATTAATGAGGTCGTTATAAAAGCTTATTGGCTTACTACCAAAAAAGTCTCCGAATACAACTTTCAAATCTTCATCATTTGAGAATTTTTGAAATTTAAGAATTGATGAAGGGTCCGGAATGGGTGATAAATCTGTTGGGGCCTAATAAATTATTAAGATAGCATGAACAAGAGTTATACGGAGCTTTAATTGTCTTACTTCTGATTGAACCTTCTGAAAATATCGGTAAATGAACTGATGAAACTGTTTTTTTTCCAAATAAGTCTTTAATGAGGTGTTAAGGTTATTTTACGTTGAAGTGACCCATAAAAAGAAAGTGTTATTATGTAACATATTACGAAATAGTTTTGTATCAAAAGAAGTTCATTTGCTCTTCCATTTATTATATAATATTATTGAAATTTTATTATTATGTAAATGGAAAATTTTTAATGAGGTTACATCTGACATTTGCCCAAAGAATTGAAATCGAGTCCCTAAACTGTTTAGTTTGTAAATAGAGGTAGTGAAGTTACAGAATAGAATATTACGAGTCTTTGAAATAAACAAAATGAAATACTATTTAATGAAGTTATATTGATTTCTTAGAAATCGTTTTCTTTTTATTCTTATTTCTTGGTTGGTCATCCTTGAAACTGCAATATCAATTGACATCCATAAAACTTTATTTTATTCTTATTTCATTTGATTAAAATAAATATTTGATTGTTTACATATTCATTGAATAATTGTGTCATTTTAAAAAATCATTTTAAATTTACTTTATATTTTAAATAAAATTGAATTAATAAATAAAAAATATCAAATAATTGAGTGATAAATAATCTATTAATTGATTAAATTAAAATATAAAATAATAAATGAAATACCTAATTATCTTTTTTAATTATAATTTATTTTATAATAATATAAATATTTTAAATTATAAAAAATATTTTTCATTAATTAAGAAACAACAAATTTTAATTAAAAAATCAAAATCAAAAAAGAGAAGAATTGTTAAGTTTGCCAAGGATAAAAAAATGGATAAAAAATAATAATAATAATAAAATAATATATAGAAAAGTTTAGGTACAAGTGATTTTTTTATCGTCCAAGGAGATAAAGTTTTTTCCATTAAGTGAGTTTTTCAATGACCTGAATAAATGGAAATCAGTGGATGCAAGGTCTGGTGAATATGGCGGATGGGGTAGCATTTCCCAACCCAGCTCCAAACACTTTTTCTTGGTGGTCAAAGACAAATGCAGACGCGCATTATCTTGATGAAACACTACTCTTTCAAGTTTTCTTTCAAATTGTTTGTTTAATTCGTCCAACTGCGAGCAAAATTTTTCAGAATTTATTGTCTGTTTTGTTGGTAGAATAGAATTCCTAGCCAGTCCTACCAGACACAAAGAATAATAATGTTTTTTGAGTGAAGACTGCCTTTTGCGGTTGTTAATGGTGGATCACGAAATTTTCCCCAGGATCGTTTCCGTTGGACATTATTATAAATGATCCATTTCTCATCTCCGGTCACCAATTGCTTCAAAAATTGTGTTACTTTGTTGCGTTTATAATTTAAGTCACAGATGTTAATGCGATTCATCAGGTTCTAATTCACGTGTGAAATGGCGTGAATTTTTCTCAAGAAGCACGACAATTTGTTCATATTCAGCGGTTCTCGGTCTCCCGTGCTTTCTTGATCTTCGAGGCTAAAATCACCATCTTTAAATCTTGAAAACCACTTCCGAACAGCTCTATCGGATATTGCTAATTCACCACAAACACCACATATCGTGTTTGCTGTTTTTGCGGCACTTTTACCTTTTCGTTAGTAGAAGATCATTAAATGGCGAAAATGTATTTTATTTGTATTCATCTTTGAATTTGTTCAATAATTTAGATCAATATTTAAACAAATACATTTCATTATTTAATAAAAAAGCATCTTTTACCATTCAGAATATATATAATTATGCCATGTTTTCTATCTATCTATTATAATAAAAACTGTTTTAATTATGTATATTAAAAATTGGAACGAGCTTTTCGGGCAATCCTATAAAACTATCGATTTGCGGTTGTTAGCCAATCTCCTTTTCTATATAAAGCGAGGATGTAATTTGAGAAATTTGCCCAGAAGAAAGATAGCTTTATTTGTGCTTGCAAACGACAATTTATTACTTTTAAGAATTTTATTTGAAGAGACTTATCGTTGGAAGAATTTATCATTCCTAGGATTAAGTATTTGAAGAATTTATTTTAGTGGGAAGATTTAAATATAAAATTTATCTTTTTAGCGAAGTAATTTACTTCTGTTTTTTTCTAGACAATATGCAGCAGGATTTTTCAATGGGTCCCGCCGAATTCGGATATCCTTAGGCGACCGAAAGGGCCTGGTGGACGACCCAGGGTTTACTTATTGATATCAACTTAAACCTTTTTATTAGACATTATTTACTGTGATCCGCGTGATCCCGTTAAAATTTATTATTCAATTATCCTGATCTGAGTGTATTTTGTGATTGCTTGTGTGACCGATTTGTGAAATAAAGTTTATTGTAATCAATTTTGATTTATTACAATAAATTGGATTAAAGGGATACTGTGGTTATTTTGAATCGTAAAAAGAGGTTACAATTACTTGTGATTGTTTTGATTCAACACTTAGATTTTCGGAATAATTTCAATCTAACAAGCACGTTATCAACAAAGTGAAGAGTTAGGATAGTCGAGCTAAAGTTACACATTTTGATTCAAGGTAAATAGTAACAAAATTATTAAATTTAATCTTGATAAAAATAAATACATTTTTAAAAATATTAATTAAAATATTTAACATTAAATTTAAATTAAAAATCTTCAATTTGATAATATTGGTAAAAAAATAAACTGAATATAATTTTAAAAATTGATATTTTAAAAAAGTAGCTTAATAAATCATTAAAAATCAAAAAATCGTTTAAAGTAATAAATGAAGAAAATAAAATAATTAAAGTTAATAATATTCATATTAACCTAACACAGAAATCTGATCTATTTAACCAATTCTTCAATAAAATAAACGTTGAACAATGACTTTATCGAACTATTACAATAAATGACGATATTCAATGTTACCAATAGTATTCACTATAGTTAGTAGTATAATATTGAAAAATCAAAAACGAGTACAATCAAATAAGTGAGATAAAAAAGTTTCTAAAAAAGAATGGTTCAAATTTTTAGAAAATGTAAATATGTAACTTAGGGATGTAAAGGTTAAGAAAGATTTTTCTTAATGAAACTACAGTTTAATAAAAAATAATATTTAGTTAAATGCTTAATAATTTTGACTTTTAAAACAATTTAATTGTATAATAACCGGGAAAATATAAAACTATGAAATAACATTTAAAATATTAAATGTCATTAATTTTTTAATGAATTCATTTTTAATCTTTACA
The DNA here is from genome assembly GCA_037834085.1 of Bipalium vagum. Lineage (NCBI taxonomy): Eukaryota > Metazoa > Platyhelminthes > Tricladida > Geoplanidae > Bipalium > Bipalium vagum. Next base: position 15,135 of record JBBMKC010063277.1, on the reverse strand, counting down.
AGAAATATTTGTTACCCGGAGACATTTGGCCATATTTTAACAAATCTAATAAATAAAATATATAATAGTGATGTCATGTATTTCGATTTGCCATTTCATTCGATCCGCTTTCTGTTTGAGGTATAGTTTAAATAAATTTTTGTTTTTTGTTTATCTACCAAAATTTTGTTTAATTGCACAATTTCTTCAATAATTTCCAGGTAAAGGAATTTATTATCATTTTAATTATAAATCATTAATTGAACGATTTAATTTGTTCAAATGAAAGATTTTCTTTGTAATGATAAAAATAATCTTCAAAAAATTAAATTTAACTATAAAATTATATTTTTATTATTTTGTAAATTTTTGTGAAAATACTGAATGCAAGGTGGTTTTAAAAAGTAAGATATAAATGTTACAGTTTATATTTTTACTTTGAGATTCATTCATTAAAATAAATTTTAGATCCATTTGTATTCAAACAGAATTTTCATTTTAAATATTTTTATCTATTTACATTGTCTACCATTCCGTAATTCGACCTCATTTTATCGTGGGATTATTGCATTCCAGTTTCCTAATAAGCTACATTTAGCTTCCTGGAATTTAGGATCAAATTAATAATAATAATAATTTCATGTATATAACATTGAGTCCATTTATTTAAAAAATAAAATTTTATATATTTTATAAATAATATTTAATTAATAAAAATAATATTAAACAAGGTATTTTTATTATTTATTAATTTATAAACATTTACTGTTAATTTATATTTAAAATCAGATCATAAATGAATAATATATCCATTTTTCGTCGCACGTGATTATGCAACGTATAAAGCGTTCATCATTTGGATTATTTAATAATTGACGACAGATCGACAAACGGCGTTTAGCCTGACTTTGCGTCAAATCATGCGGTACTTCAGAAACGCGCTTTTGTCTCTTGTTGCGTTGATGTAGATGACGATCCACGGATGCTTGTGATGTTCCGGTCTCAGTCGACATTTGATGGATTCATTTTTACGGCTTTGAGAATAGCTTCCGAATCTATAGTGGTGGGGCATCCACTGCGAGGATAATTATTGAGGTCCATGTCATCCTTGTTGAATTTTTTGAACCACTTTTGAGCAGTTCTTATGGACACTGATTTGTCACCTTCAACTTCACATATTTTCTTTGCAGAATATATGGGTCTGAAATTCTGCTTCCAATAATGATGCAGAAATATACGGATTGCTAATTTATTCATGCTTTTTTCTGAATAAATATTTATATATACAAACTACATATAAGGTAATATAATTAAAAGTATCTTACGCTTCTCAAAGCTTTCAAATGATGTACAACCTGTTAATGTTTAAACAAATAATATATTTAAAATTTGCTTTTAAATTTTATATAGAAAAAACGCACGAACTTATGAATCAACCCAATACTTTAGAAGCTTTGTGTCAGTAAAAATATTTTACATTAAACAATTAATAAGTAAGGAATAAGTAAATGAAAATGCTAACATCAACTTTAAATAAACAAATCTCAGGTTGAGTAAAGTTTTATGAATCTAGTAAAAGTAATTGGTATGTGTATAAGTGATCTTATTAATTTATAAAATAATTTTATCCAAACAAAAAGAAATCAAGGATGTCTAAAAATGATTATCAGTCGGTATATTGGATGAGAAAGATTTTCAAAGTTTGACTAGATCATTTCTGTATGTTTTTTGTGTATTTTTTGAGGCTGTTGTTAAGGCCTTTTGAGTTTATTACCTTATTATATATTAATATCATTATAGTTATTATATTGTTTGATTTCAGGTAGTCGTTTTGAATGTTGTACGTGTTGGCGAGACGTTGGTTTGAGAACAAACCTGAAAATATCATTAGAATGTCGTTGCTCTGACCAATATACATTAAATTATGATTTCTGTATTTCTAATCTTATCAATTATAACAATCTTCGTGTTCAACGAAAGTTAATCATTAAGGAAACAATTTTTAATTTTCACATGTGTCCACATATATTTATCTCACTGTAAAAGTTTTCTATCTGTTATAAATAAATAAATATATATCAAATAAATTTTTTATTTAAGTTTATCATATTTATAAACTATTACTATTTATCCAAAGTATTCTCCATTCACTTCAATTATTTTTTCCATTTTTCTGACAGTTTCATTATTCCTCAGCAATAAAAACTGGTGACCTTTGAATCAAAACAATTTTTAAAAAAAAACTGCTTTGCGTTGGTTTCCTTTCAAATGTGATGGAAGGACAGAACAGGTGATAATCGTTTGAAGCAAAATCCGAAGAATATGGTGGAGATAAAAGTATTTTGAAAAGATGTTTTCTCATATTTTTGGGTCTTTATTTATTATCAGTCGATATTTGTTAAAGATCATTTTTTTTGGTTAGATCAAGCTCAAGTTTTTCTATTTCTTAATATGTTACCGGAAATTATCCTGTTATTGATATTGAAACATCACGGAGTCTTTTTCTAAAATACTTCATTTCAATTAATATTGACATATTTTATGAGTTGTTTATTGTATAATACTGAGTTGTTATATAATCACTAAGGTCAGATAATCCGGTATTCGCGTATTCCGTAGAATTTTTTCAGTCATCAGTGATTCGGATTAGCTGAACTCTACTGCATTAAATTAATTCTTATATTTCTTTTGAGTTTACCTTATGACTGTATTCAGCGAAAGTTTCAAATAGTTTTCACTGACTTGTTTGTAGAACTTATTGTCCCTTTCAAATTTCGTAACAACTCTTGATGGCTTTTATCTGGATTTGCGATTTCAAATTCAAAGGAATCTCCTTTTCCATATCAAGGTGTGCTGTAAACCAAAAGGCCATTGTTTGAAATTAGTGATGGGTATATGTACTTTTTTGGTAACCTTTAGTTAATAACTCAAACAAAATTCCAGAATATTATTTTTTGCTTTCTAATTTCCCGACCTATTTGGAATTTGAAACTTGTAAAATAAGCTTTGGCATTTTCCTATATATAATATCACTTTCAAACGTAGATTTTTTTATCGGTTATATATATTTTTCAATTAATGTAATGATTTTTAATTAATAATATTCAGGAGAATGAAAGAATTTATATTGTTATAAAACACAGAAAGAAACAAGATCATAGGTAATATTACAGAGGAAGATACTCTACTATTTGAAAAGACTATATCAATCCCGTTTCACATGCTTGGATAGAAATCCCTTCTGATAAATACCATGTAAGGCCAATTTAAGCTGCATTCTGACGAACAGACGGACAATGGAAATACCACATCAATTAGCATATTATTTCATATGACATATGCTGAAAACCCAACCCCAACTTTGAATCTAGCAGCCAGTTCGGACGTTTAGGATTGCTTCAACACAGCAACGAAAAAGTCTATTGATAATTTCTGACTAATTTCGCTTTTCGTCACACATCAACTTAATTGTTTTCTTGATTAATATTTTAATAAGTGTATAGCAAGAGTAGGAACACAGTCATACATGGTGCAGAGCGTGGCAAGAGTTTGATTAATATTTTGTACCATATTGTTAAAAAAAATTAACAAAAATTTTAATTCAATCTCAGGAATAAGATTTTCAATAATTTAATACTCTAATCATAATTTCACTAAGACAGAATCTAGCAATATTAATGACATAATTCTTATTAATCATACTGTTATGAATTCAGCATTTTATTTAAATTAATACTTTATGTAATCTTAACTAAGTTTGTGTTTAATTATGGAAAATTTTAAATAAAAATATGTAAAATATGCAAAAATATTTTAAAATTTATTTTAAAAAATAGATTTTTATGCCAGATAGTCTTAAAATAATATTTTAAAAATACAAAAAAAACACTTGGCATGTTTGTAAATAGTTAAACTCGGTTCATTTTTATTTTGTTACTCCAGAAAAAAAGTACATTCATGGAATTATTTTTAATTAATGCCTTGTTTTAACCTTTAATTAGATTACCTAGAAACACTCATTTTTAAATCTATTTAAATGTAATTAATTTTAAAAATTGTAAGTAATGATATCATCTGGAGACTCTGAATCAGAAAATGTACTAGAGGAAAACTATATTGATTTTGGAATTAAAGATATTTCAAATCTAAATTTAAAATCGAACATTACCACATTAAATCTTCATTACAATAGGATTGTGAATATTAAAGGATTGGATCATTTGGTTAATTTAAGACATCTTGATTTATCTTCTAATATTATAACTAAAATATCTGGGCTTGATTCTTTGAAATTTTTACGAACTTTGAATTTATCTGCCAATCGCTTAAAGAAAATTGAAAATATTTCACAACTGCGGTAAATATCTTTTCATTAATGAAACCATTGTGGTGATTTATTTTTTTTTATTTAGACAGTTAATTAAATTGAATGTATCGTATAATGAAATAACGGACATTTCTGGTTTGTCTGAATTTATCGATATTCGCAATCATCCGCTGACTGTTGTCGAGTTAGAAGGAAATCAAGTTCGATTAGTGACACATATCATCAAAAGCTGCCAAGATTTAGCTAACCTCCGTCAGTTATGTTTGAGTGACAATACGTCTTCGAATCCAGTGTGCAAGACTCCAGGTTTATTTTTGTTAATATTAGATGAGTTTAACTAGAGATCGGTGGAACGAAAATTAATCAAAACTTTCAGAGAAAGGCTTTATATCGAAGGACTTTAGAATTTTATTTCGTTATCAAAAAATGTAGTAAAGTTAAAATGAGGTCAATTTGAAAGGGTGCTAAATTTTTAAAGTTTCATTGTAATTTTATGAATTTTCTGAAAGGTACTCTTATAAAGATTGTAAAATTTATTCTAAAATATTTCAAAATAATTTTGAGACTAATACTTTCTTAAAAGTAAATTAATAAAATATTAATTAATCTATAAAATAAATATGGAGTATAAGAATTTGTAATTATAATATTGAATTTTTATGGGTAATATTTTTTTCAATTTTATATGAAATAAATGAAAAAGCGATTTACGTTTTTTTTGGTTTTTTGAATATTAATCAATCAAATATTCTCCATCAATGTTGGCTATTCTCTTTTTCTCATATATAACAGAAAATGAATTTCATTTGTGAATAGAAATTGAGTGTTTCCTGCTCGAAGAATATTTAAAATCCCTTCGGATATCATTGGTTTTTTCATTAGCTATTTCAACAAAATAGTAAATTCAGTTCATTTTTAACTTCTGGTGGTTTATCGTAATTTTCATTTTTTTTAAAATGATCCTTCACCTATTTAGACACCTGAGTTGTGATTCTTTGAAAGCTCTTAAGCTATCCAATTTTGAAAATAAAGGTCATAGTTACAATAATAATATTTTCAGGATAAAATCTTTTTTATGGATGTTTTTCCGCCACTTGGTGTTGTTTGTTTTATCAGTATTTGCATATAAAAAAATCCTAAACAAATGAGTAAAATAAAACAATTTTTTTCTGAGACTTATCATATTTGTCTGGCCATGAGATTTTTAGTTGCATCTCCGAGCCAATTATTATCTTTGGATATCATTGATTTTTTTGTCTCATTTTGATATCATCATCACTTATAAAAATTTGGTTCAATGTTTAGCGGAACGGTTCGGGCTCCCGTCAATCAAAAATCTGTTTGTCTACAAAATATCAACGATCTCATCGTTCTCAAGACTTCTGTTGGTGGTTTTGTTTTCATTAACCATTTGTAGTACTGAATTTGGAATTCAGAATATTTTAAAATGCAATATTCAAACTTTATAAAAAATGAACTTTTATCCGATCAAAAAATGTTGCTTTGTCCTGAGCAGATAGTAGTAGTTTCCGGACTGTAAGCTGGATGAGCTAAAATTTCCCAACCAAAGTCGGTAATCTTCTGGAGTGTGTCGTGTGTAGTATGCGGTCGTGCATTATCCATTTTACCTTTTAATTTGTCAAACTGAGCACAATACCAATTCGCAGCTATTTTTTCGATATGCAAAATACCTTCTAGAGAACGATCAGACAATCACTGTTACCTTTTCTCATAAATATTTGGTTTTGCAATGATTGTAGGTCTTCGAAAAGATGAAAGACATTGTTTTTTAAGATTTGAGTTGTTGTTTTGTCACAATCTATCATACGATTCTTTTTATGCCATTGATAAGTTCATAAGGAGTTCTGCTTTGATTACTTTACAAATTTCCTTTAAATGTTGTCGAATTGTTTCCCTGTTAACTTTTACTTGTGAAATAATTCGAACCAATGTTTTTTTGAATTGATATCTGTCTACTTTTATTATCTACAACCTGAGATGTGCCAGATCAAGAGTGTCTGTTAAATCAACATTTTCGATTTTGAGTTTGGAAAATGATCTCTAACATTTTTCTGACATCAACAGCATCTGATTATTTTTGGTTAATTGACCTTGTAGCCGTTTTACCATGATTAAATTCGTACATTCAATTCAATGTCGTTTGGAATCTTCATTTGACACTTAGTCTTTCATTTCTACAGATTTCATACATATTCTTCAAATTAATCGAAAAATATTTAGGCATTTAATTTACTTCATCAAATCGCCAAAAAATAAATGGTTTTGATATGTTTAAGCAATTTATTAATTGTTATTATACATTATTAAAAAAACATTACTTATGCACCGACATAAATAAATTTGAACGTACTTTTATTCCATTTTCTTTTGTGAATCGGTATTAATTTTTTCAAATTTTTGGTACTTTTTTAGACAATTAAAAACCAAAAAATATTCAGATATTTTTTTCATTCTCTAAACCACACATGAAATTCATTTAGATTATCGAAAAAAGATCTTTTCGAGCTTGCATAATTTACAAATACTCGATGGTAAGGACAGAGAAGGTCGACCAATAAAAATGAATATCCTGTCCGATATACCTGGCTTAGAACATTTTTTGGAATATCTGTCCAGCTCTACCGATTACCATTCAGAAATTCAGCACCACGAGACTCCAAAACCGATGACAAAATATCAACAAATAAACAAGTTGGCAAAAGAGCCACAAAAATCACGTTCAATAGAAAAAGAGACAGTGAATAAAAACGATAATGATAATCAGTCAGAATTAAAAATGCGCATACAAGAATTGGAAAATAAAATGGTTTCATTGTTGAACAAAAATCTTGATGAGACTGTTGGTTTGGAAAATTTACCAAAATTCCATACGGACAAGTATTGTGGAAACGGAAAGAATGATCATAAAGACGGAAAAAGTGTGACGGCCAGAGGAAAAACAGTGGAAAACTCTGATTTAAAAATTGCAGGCTTATTGAAAGAATTAGATTTGGAAAGACAGAAGCGTGTAGAAGTGGAAAACAAATTGCAAATCGTTGTAAATAAATACAAAGAGATTCAATTGATGATGATCAACGATAAGAAAAGTAAAACCGATGCTTTGAAGTCTACAGAAATGCTGGTTGAGGCTTTTTCGAAAGAGAAATCCAGTCGTCAGGACTTGGAACAAAAAGTTTCCGATTTACAGGTATAAGGCTTTCTTTTCTGTTATAAAATGTCGATTAAATGGATTAGGGTCGTATTAACGAAAAGGAAACTTCTCTAGCGGAACTTAAAGTTAATATGGAGTCACAGGGAATAGATTATCAAAAGAAATTGGACCTTAAAGAAAAAATAATTAACGCAAAGTCCGAGGAACTTGAGAAAGTGGGTTATTTTGATATTTTTCCAGTAAACATTAATTTCCATAATCTGCTTTAATAAAACTTGGATACAGAATGTTAACAGCGATCTGAAATTTAGTAATTAATCAAATTAATTGATTTGACCATTAATTGTTGATTTTTTATTTTATTTTTTAAATAGACTTATTAAATAGTATTTTTTATACAGAAAAAAAGATAGTAAAAATAATTATTAATATTAACACAATCACTAATAATTATCAATAATGACAATAAAAATGATAAAAAAAATAAAATTAATAACAACAATAATAAATATAATAATAATAATAATAATAATAATAATAATAATAATAAAATAATAATAAAACTATTTATAAAGATATTTAAAATTATATAATTTCTATTTATTATTCTATTATATATTTGATGAATTTCATAAATTATCAATCAATAATAGAAATAATAGATTAATAAAAAATAATCATTAAATAATAATAAAAATTAATAAAATAAATATTACTTTTATTCAAAGAAAGTTTGGTAGATCTTTGTTTGAAAGATGTTTTATTGTTATCAATATTATTAATCAACCGATCTATCAATTACATTAAGTACTTATAATGGATATTAATAGTTATTGGTAAAAAATAATAATAAAATAAAAGGTATTTCAATTTTATTCTACCTAAGAAGACTGAAAATACTTAAAGAATTTTGACATATCGATTTAATAAAAAATTAATTTATCTAAATTGATAGGAAATCTGAAAAAAATAACCTGGAAATTCTCAATATTACTTTTTATCTTTATGTTATTTGTTTGTTTCAGATGAATAAAGATTTAGAACAATGCAAATCAGTTCAGAAAGCGGCTGAATCGAATATTACGTCTATTAAGAAGCACTGTTCTAATTTGGAAAGTCAAGTGGAAGATTTACAGTCGATTATGAGTAAAAGAGAAAAGGAATACCAGTAAAGAAGTTAGAATATCTGTTGAAATGGATTGAATTGATTTTAGGACTTGTCTACTGAATCGATACGCACTTGATAGTCAGGAATTGAAAGACTATATAGAAAAACAAATTAATGCAGCCAAGACTGAGTCCTATCACGAGATCAATGCCTGGAAAGTCAAGTACTGTCTTAGCCTTAACTTTGTCAGTGTATAAACTTAGCGCTGCCCAGGAATAAATTTAATTTTTTTTTCAGTGAAAGGTTTTCAGTAAATTAATAAGTTTTGAATGATAAGAGTAATATTAGATTTTTAAAATAAGATTTTTATTGTTCTTGATTTATTTAAAAAAACCTTGATAAATATTTTATTTTAACTAAGTTACATTCAATAAATACAATACATCCAAACCATTTACCACCTTTGTCAAAGGTACACTCAACCCATAAATCTCTTCATGCGTCTGTCAAGTATTTTTGTATTTTTAAAAGTATAAATCATAATTTCTTAAAGATACTCTACTTTCAAAAAAGAGTAAAATAGTAATTTTAAGGTAATGAAATAAAAATAATTTTCAATTTTTTAATGAAAATTAGTTTATAAACTCGTGTTTTTAAATTTTAAGGTTTATAAATAAATAAATAATTTATTTATTTCAAATTTGAATGGACTGACAATTTTGTTTCAACATTTTTACCAAAATGAGGCTTTCAACCAACTTCTTATTAAAAGAAATATATTTTTTAAAATTCTAATTTATTAATAAGATATTGTGAATTATTGTCAATATTATTAAATATCATTCTTATTTTGTAAATATTTTTGGTGGAATTTTGATTTGATATTGTACAAAAATTTATTTATAATTATATATTAAACAATTATTTTATCAAATCAACATTTATTGGGTTTTATTTAGATCAATTGGAATGGACACTGATTATTTTCAATTTCTTTATTGATTACTTCAACTATAATAAAATTCCTTAAAGACAGAAGATTGTGGTATTATAAAGACCAAATTCAAACTTGTATCAATAAATTTAATTGTTTTTTTACAATTTGAAGTCATAATTAAAGGCTTTATTAAAAATATTTAGAAAAATCAATATTTAATTATTAACTTCATTACATTACATTATAACAAAATTCCAACATTTTCTTTAAAAAATTACAGAAATTAATGCTACAATCCACAAGTGCGTTTGAGACCTCAGTCATATTTTCTTTTAAAGATTCTCTGTTGATTACAACAGGACGAATTGCACTTATGTTTCCTTTGATCACGGATAAAACCTCTTCGATCGATTTCTGTGTTGGAATATATTTTAGCAAATACCAATATATAATGTCTCATTTGTTAAATAAGTTTTTATTTGAATTACAGTGATGGAAGTGGACATTGTCCATTATCAACATTGGATGAAAGTCAAAACTTCCATTATTCCAACTTTCAATAATAAAATTTTAAAACTTTCTTCATTTAAAGCACCGTCACTCATGTTTAATGTCATATTCTCATAGAGTCCATCATTGCGCATACTGAAATATTTTGTCCGAGATTTCCTTTTTTGAAAGAGTTGAACTCTCATTAATCTTTGGATAACCATAATTGGTTATCTCATTTAAAAATATTATTTTTGTTTTTTACCCAAAATATTTGAGACATTTTCGCGTTTTTCATCTTGATGGTTTTCAGATAAGGGAATAGAAGATTTTTTCTTTTGTCCTTTCCTTTTTAAATTACTTTCTTTAAATAACAAAAATAGAATAGGTGTTGGTGCATATTTCATCAAAAGCTTTTCTTGAACACCTATTTGTGTTAAAAATAGTCTTTGGATATGAAGTTGAGTATTTTGACGATATTTAGATTTTATTTTTACTTCTCGGTTTTAATCTTTTGATATCAGTATCATTTTCTTCATTTTCTTTTATATTTTTGTAAATGCTGAATTCAGAAACAGTCGTTAATTCTTTGATAAATTCTACATCTTTATTCAATTCCAACCAACGTTTTATGTTGCTTAAAAGTACCTCCGTTAGAGTAATTTGTTTTTACCGATTATTCGTGGAACTAAAATTATAATGATAATTATCATCAATTATTTATATGATAAGAAAATTTTGATTTTGAAATTGATCTTTATAATTTTGAAATTGTTCTGTATAATACTAAAATCATCTGTAAGAACTTTCATTATTAAAATCTATCGTAAAATTTTTTTTATGTCGAATTTTTGTCATTTGTTAATGTTATTTTTATTATAAAATAAAATAAATATAACTTATATAATATATAATATATAAAATTCTTAAATATAATTTTAGTTTTGGTAGACGGCATTATATTTAAATTTAATACTACTCTAATATTGGTTTTATTATTATTTATTTACATAAAATTTTCATTTGAATAAAATGTGTCCACTGCCAGGTTCTTAAAAATATTATTAAAAAAATGTCAAAAAGTAGTGGGAAGTTAATTAATCGAAATAATTTTTTAGAATATCTGAATCAAATAATCAATACAAAGATCTTGAAAATGAATTCCGGCTTGCTCTGCACATGGAAGCAGATCGATACAAAAAGGTATGTGGAATAACTTTGATCGTTTGAAATACATGGAAACCAAATTTATGTTTCTTATGCCAGAAATATACAAAGTAATATACATGAACATACTTAGTGTTTTTTGGGAGTTAGACTAAGGACCTACAAAATTTGTCGTTCATGTTTTTACAAGAAATCATGTCAAACAGAACTTTTTAACGAAATTGCTTTTATATTTTTATTAATAAAAATAATATTATCATTATTATTTTTGTATTATTATTATTATTATTGGTTTTATGTTTTGTTGTTGTTTTATGTTAAAGATATTTATTGATTTTTAAAAAATTATTATTTATATATTCACTAACTATCACTATTATTACTATTGTTATTATTTATTATAGTGATATTAATAAAATATATTTTTATAAACATCGAAATTTTTTCTTTTTTAATTCCAGCTGGAAAGTGCATACCTGCAAGTGGTTTCCGAATGTAATTCGATCAAAACTAAACTTGAAATTTTAGCCAAGAAAGATGAGGAATCAAAATCTTTGATAACTGAGTTAACCACGGTATTATTCTACAACAGTGCTGATCCAATAATATTAAATTCTTCATTTTCCGCCAGGTTGCGAAGGACCAAAAAAGCAAGCTTATTGACTTGAGCAAAAACAAACAGGAAACAAACAGAAACAATAAAGTTAAAATACGTTTGTTCTTAATTTTTTTGACAGAGTTTATTGATTTAGGAAAGAATTTTAACTTTGGAAGCTCATCTTGAGGAGGCTCGTAAACAAATGCTGCAGTTTGAATTAACAAAACAGGTGACCTTTCTTCTTTACCAATGTGATGATTTTAATATTCACTGTAAAATATATTGTGCTCTGTTTTTGGTTAAAAATAATGTCTAACTGAATATGATTCCCGTAGAGTGTTCACAAAGAAACTGGTTAAAGGTATTCCGTGACTCTGGAATTTTTACTTTCAATCTTTAAAATATACTAATACTTTTGGAGAACATCTCTCATGCTGAAATTCAGTTAGCACCACAGACGATAAATTGTACATTTTGCTCATATTTTTCAATCACGTTATTTATTATTTACAAATGTTATATTACATTGGAGATATGTATAAAAAAGAAAGCGTAATATGAAAGTAGTTGGTGCATTATGAAAAAGAACATGTCAAAAGTGGTTTGCTAATTTTAGATGCCAAAAAATTTCGATATAAATGAGATGTACCACTCATAACTGATTCAAATAATCTTGAATCAAGCACAATCCATCCCATAAACATAAAAATCATCTGAGTTATTATTATTATTATTGTTGTTGTTGTTATTATTATCATTAATTTTACTTTGTTTTTTTAATTTCCATTGTAGGAAGTATGTGAATTGATATTTGTACAATTACGTTATTATTAGAGTTGAATTTTTGTTATAATTTATATTTCATGCCTATATTAAGTTTATCATTCATGTTGTTTTGATGTCACAGGAAAATAAAAAGATTCAAGCAAAATTGTCTGCTCAAGAATCTATAATAGAAGGACTTAGAACAGAAAGAAAGCTATGGAGTGAAGAACTTGCTCAACAAGGTGACTAGAAAATTTGTCTTCAGTTCACTCAAAACTGATTTTCAAATAGGTTATTTACTGACTCAGGATCGATCGAAATTAGAGTGCAAAATTGAGGCACAAGCTTCAGAAATCAACTGTCTAAAATTAGAAATTGAGGTGATCATCACCAATTGAACTGTTGTCTCATTTTAATCAATCCTTTCTTACAGAAATCTGCAGAGACCGTAAAAGTAAAATCGAAAATTATCGAAGATCAGACGGCAAGCATTATGAAAATAAAAGAGGTAATGTGTTAACAAAAGAATTCTAGGAAGTTAATTTGATCTCTATTGTCATCTGAAAATAGGGTCTGACTGAAAAGGATCTTGAATCGAAAGCTTTTGTAGAAAAAATATTGGAAGATTCCAAGCAAATGGAAAATCAAATCAAAAATATTTTAAATGAAAATTCAGAATTAAAAGTATTGATTATTTGTACTGGTTCATAATTTCTGCTACGAATACGTTTAATGTCTAGGATTTGATCAATAAGCTCACAAAGAGAAAAGAGGAGCTGAAAGACATAATAGTTGAATTACAAGACAAACTTGAAGAATCAGAAGCCACTCAAAAGTATTTACGAAATATTTTCTAATAAGCACGTTTATAAATAATAGTAATAATAAAAAATAAATAAAATACTAATAAATTAATAATTTACTTAAATCAATTGTCATTATTTTTTATGCAATTTTCAACTTTATTTTTTAGATTTATGTTAATTTTATTTAAACTCTTTCTCTGTACTCTGCTTAATTTAATAATTTCGAATTTGTAATATTGATTATTTATATCTCATGAAAATTTCCCTTTAAAATCATACTGCAGTTGTTTAGAAAGTTAATTCTTTACAATATTTATCAATAAATCCTTTTAAAAAATTAAAAAAGTATTTTATTGTTAATGATTTTTTTAGTCCGGTGTTATTAGAAATGGAATTTAAAAGTTAATTCTATCAATTTTAATTATTTATTTTTATTAAATTAAATATTATTTTATTATTTAATTTAATTATTTTTTTTATAATTAAATTAATTTTTTAAAAATTCATTATTATTTTAAAATTTTTTGTGTTCAAACAACTTCCATGCAATACTTAAATTGATCTTAAATATTGATTTTATTTTCAATATTAATGATCTTATATTGTGTTATTGGTTGAATATCGGTTATTGATTATTGATAAAATTATTTATAGATTTTTAATATTAAAATTCAAAATTGTTAAGATTGAAATAAATCAATCGGTGACATAAAAGTGACATGATTTTCTCTGATCGCGAATTTTCCATATGTTTTCTTTAGGCAGATCAATCAGAAATGGAAGGATAAATCTGAGCTGATCGCGAAACTTGAAAACCAAGTGGTTGACATGAAAAACTACTGGGAACACAAAACGACCGAATTGACTGAAGAACGAAACGAGCTTCGGAGCCAAGTCAAGTGAGTTATATGTTTTGATAAATAATTTTTCCATTTTTTATTATAATATTAGTATTTATAAAATTATCTGAATATTTCTTACTCTTCCCAAATATCGATTTTCTTTTTAGTTCTTATTTTTAAAATTTCTGTAACTTAAAATTCTGTTTTTAAAATAATAGATTTTTAGAGTAATGAAACAATAAAAACTTTATTTGTTTGAAATAGTTTTTTGATTAATTTTTTGATTTTTTATTTACTACTATTTTTTAAACGTTCTTTGGTGAATTTTAAAATGTAAATAGACAATATATAACTTTGTTTTAGTTAAGCTAAAATTTATTATCAAATGATCTATTCAAATTGATAAATTATTATTTTTGAATTTATCCATTAGAAAATTCGATAAAATTTACAAAATCTAATTTCTGGCTAAAGGAAAAAGTAATAGCGAAATTTTAATATTCGTGAGCTGATTACAAGAAAATTAGTATTTATAAATGGGTCGACAAAATTTGTTGTCTACAATTTATTAACTTATTATTTTTATTATAATTATAAATCAATTAAAGGGGTAATAAATATGTTTTCGAAGCAGCAAGTAGTACGTATCGCGTTTGCGATTATTCAGCAATGTCAATGATCAATTGGATTTCTTAAGTGAATTTCTAGCACTATGGATTAAGTCCATCTTCAGCTAGTACTTCAAGCCTGGTTTCATAAGTCTCGTAATTTCCTCTAGCTTAACCATTCTGAAAATCCGTTGTCACATTATCTTAAATCTTGACGTTTTCAGCTGGATATTTTAGTGACTTCAATGATATTTTTAGAATACAGTAGAACCTCTATATAAGGTACACCCAATATCCAAAGTCAAAATTATGAAATTGTACTTTATGCAGAGTGTGT